>CAUYQV010138936.1:0-38586 GCA_963574575.1 Galagoides demidoff
GGCGCCCGCCACAACGCCCGGCCATTTTTTGGTTGCAGCCATCATTGTTGTTTGGCGGGCCCGGGCTGGGGATTCGAACCCGCCACCTTAGGTGTACGTGGCTGGCGCCTTAGCCGATTGAGCCACAGGCGCCGAGCCCGACATCACTTTTCAAAGGGGGAAAAATGATAAATGATTTCAATAACTTTTAGTCTGTTCTTTGACTATTTCATGAGAAAAGGCAAATGAAGGTTAGAAAGAAATTGTCCTTATGAGTCTCAGAGAATATCATCAAGTACTTATTTTGAGTTTTATTTCTTTTGTTCCATTTCCTATTTTTAAAAACCATCTGAAAGAATGGTGCTAAAATAAACTGAAGAGTTCTGAGAATCTATGTTGTACTTTAGGCGTGTTAATAGTTACCAAAACTGTCCGGTAAACCAATTAAATGTTAGCTCAAGCTTCATGCTTTCTATTCTTAGTTTTTACTAAGTAGTTTTATTTGTTTCTCTCATTTAAAAGTACTTATCCTTTTCTTCGTACATTTGAGTTCCTCTAATTCTAGATTCTTTGATTTTTCTTCTTTTACATAGGGCAATTCATTTCAGAAATGAGATTTTTTTGCCACATTTCTTCTTTCTTAATCTTTGTATGATTTCCGTCATTCAGTAGATGTTAAAATGGCAAATTTGATCAAAGAGAAATGACTGGTGTGGTAGGGGAGGGACACACATTTGAAAATGGCGATTCTCAACCTGTGGGTTGCGACCCCTTTTTAACAATGAAAATACATTGCAGCATTAGGAAAGTTGAGAACCACAGGTTTAACATAAAATATCATCTTCAAAATAAGACCATTTTGGATTGCCTTTTTACTACTGTTACAAAAGCTACCATAACGTTAGTCTTTATGAAAAGTTTTTTTCAGTTTCATCTGAAGTTCACTCCTCATATTTTATTATAAAATAATCGTACTAAGGTAAAGAACGAGATGAGTATTGTTAGCTGGTGTAAAAGGATGAATGAGGAAGAGATCAATGCACAGTGATGAGCAATGATGAGAAATGCCAAATTTCAAGGAGTGGTGATTCCTGGCAAGGAAGTAACTTGATGCAATTGGGGAATTGTAAACAAGGCCTTCAATTATTTGCAAAAAATTTATTTCTTACATGAGTGTTCTTTGTAATATTGTATTTTGTATTGACTCTAATCTTGCATAATAAACTTTTTGTGAACATTCACACAGAATCAGCAAAGCCTGTTTAGAGTAGGCGCTCTGATTGTGTCACATTCCTATGGGGCACAGGGAACAAAGCCAGGATGAGCACTGTGGGCTGTGAAGCTTCACATCTCTTCCGTGAATACTGGTGGTGCTGGCTGAAGGCAGTAGTAATGTTGCTAAAACCCAGGAGGCCACTGCTCTGTCCTGCACAGTGTGAACCACTCGATAAAGACAAGTTCACAGCCTATAAAATCAAAGGCACAATAGTAGAGTTTATGCAGATGAGATAGAGAAGTCAGAGTTGCTCTGTCTCTCACACTTTGTTTTACTTGGATTTCCAGGCAGAATGGTGCCCTAAGTGGTAAGTACAATAGGTCATCATCTATGGTAAACCAGTCCAGGAGCTGCAAAGGAGGGTATTACTTTGTACCATTCTCCTGTCCATTTTTTATAAATCTATGGCAGGAATAATCTCTGTAAACATGTGAGGTCCATTATTTAGTTTTACATTATAGTTTGAGTTTATTTTATTAAGTTATAGGCCATAGTAAAATATTCTCTTATACCCTGTGGCTAACGGTAGGATCAGAGCCAGATCTTAGCATCCTTACATTATTTGAAGACCACTTAGTCTCCATCTTGTTAAATAAAATAGTGAATTTCATCTCTTTTTTATAAGAATTAACAGATACTTTTAAGTAGTTGTGTTTCTTGAAAATGGTAGATAAAGAAGACATTTGTCAATGTAGCTAATTCATTGCGTACTGCATAACAAAACTATTTAAGGAACCAAGAAATTTGGTTGATTTTTCATAACCTAAAATCTGTTTGCAAAATGAATGTTTGCATATAATTTTTTAAAAAATGCTTTACAACAATATTGGTGATGTTCACTCTGATTTTAACAGGCAAATTGCCAGAACTTGTGAGCCAGAACTTTCTAATGTAGGGAGCAACTGTGTAGTTGATTGTGTTAACACAAACGCTTAACCAGTCTTTTTTTTTTTTTTTTTGAGACGGAGCCTCAAGCTATCCCCCTGGGTAGAGTGCCATGGCATCACAGCTCATAGCAACCTCCAACTCCTGGGTTCAAGCGAGTCTCCTGCTTCAGCCTCCCAAGTAGCTGGGACCACAGGCGCCTGCCACAACACCAGGCCATTTTTTGGTTGCAGCCATCGTTGTTGTTTGGCAGGTCCGGGTTGGGGATTTGAACCTGCCACCTTAGGTGTACATGGCTGGCACCTTAGCCGATTGAGCCACAGGCACCGAGCCAGCTTAACCAGTCTTAACCAGCAATCTCCTTTTACTTTAAATTATCCAGTCAGAAAAGCTATACTCTGTATCCAAACTAACAGTTAATAATTTTCCATTTCATTCTACTAGGTGGGTACACACCTCAGTAGTGAGGATAGTGATTCTTTTCTGTTCAAAAACTAGAATCCCAGAAGCAGCATGTAAAATTGTGAGAAGACCACAATATAGCCCAGACAGTCTATTTCATATTATTGCTGTGTTAAGAGACCAAATGGGTCATGTGATAATATACATATGTTTTGTTGAGCTGTCAGAAGAATTGTGCATTACATAAATTAATTCATTCATTTCCTAATTAGAGTTTAGAAGAAAAAAACTTTTCAAAATACTCACATTTTATAATGTTCTGTGTTAGGCTGTGCTAATGAACTCTGCCTTAAAAAAAAAAATCACATTTTCCCACGTGACTTAGTAAAGTTTTTCTCTCGAACAGGAATTTTTGTCGGAAAAGTCATTTTGTTCTCATTCTTCAAAAGACTCCATGCATGAGATGGCCATTTCACAGAGTATTTATCAAACACAGGCAAGTTTATTTTTAATCAACATTTTAGGAGAGGCAAGTTGTATATGGTAAGATAAATTTTCAATTGTAACATTAGAGAAATGTCTTAGTGGAAAAGGCTAAGTGCCTTCAACTAAAATTTTCAGTATCCCTGGGCAGCACGTTTAAAAAACAGCATTCCAGTTAAAATTATGGGATAGGCAGTTTCTTGAGTTTTTAAACATAACACATATAATTTAACATTTTAAGGAAGTTTGATCTTTCCTAAGCACTTTTTGATCAAGTCTCTCTCATTCATTTTAGTTCCTGCCTACACACTTGGAGCATAAGCATTTTTGGGAGCAAATATTTTTCAAAACTGTCTCTCGTGATTATTTACAGGGATTTATGAGAGACCTAAACTAGAAAATGATGAATTTAGGTAAATGTGATGTTACACGTATCTATATAATAATATGATGGGGTTTTATCAGTTGATGTAGTACATATTTTCATAGGTTATAAATATTACAAAGATAATTTCCTATTAAAGAGATCTTCGGGGAAAAAAGCTAAATTGTAAAAATGTCATATAGTCATATATGCATTCAAAATGTATCTGTTTCCCTGGTCTACTTGATCCTCTTCCTTTTTTTATATCTATGGATAGAAATGCAAATTTTGTTTGAGTCAGATAGCTCTGGGTTCTAATTTCAGCTTTTTCTGAGTTAATTTCTTTACCTTTCTCCAAGTTTTCATCTATGGGGTACTGATGATAATGCCAACATCACAGGATTATTGTGAGAAATTCCCGCCTTACTATACGTATGTGAAATGCCTGCTCCCGTTCCCGCCAGGTAGGACACACTAGAGAGAAGCGCTCAGAATCACTCTCACCCCCATATTAGGAGGCCTGCAGCAGCACACGGCCACCGGGGAGAAAGTTGGCCACAATTCCAGTAGCATTGCTTCGATCCCTTGTACTACACCAGAAGCTTTTTTCCCCTATCAAAAAAGTGGAAAATTATTCTGATATAATCCTGAGGACATATGAAATGTATGGACCCTCGGGGTAATTACTATTTTCAAAAACATATATATTTGAATGAGTCAAAAAATGAATGACATGAATTTAAAGATGACATGAAAAGAATAAACACCTGATACAGAATTACAGGTGTCTATGAGTCCAATAGCCAAGGTAAACTTGTGTTCTAATAGTTCTATTTTTTTTTGGCTATTGTAGTGTAGTTAGGAATTATTTCATTGCAAAGAACAGAAAACGACATGTGTGATATCAAGTGAAATATTAAAGGAAATGAAATTGTATTAGAAGGAATCTAAGATGTCTCACAAAACAGGGGCAGAAAGTGTGTTGCTCCTCGCGGGGGTTTAGAGCATCCTTTATGGAGCCTCTTCTTAGTTCTTTGTTCGTGGGCCAAACATCACTGTCCTGTGCTGAAGTGTATGACTCTAGTGAACGACTCTAGGAGAATCATTCTGGGGAGCTCGTGTACCTCGCTTCCTCCATCTACCACTTTGCAACAAAGCTTTCTAGGTCACTAACTGTCTACTCAAGTAGTTGAGGCCTGTCTGCTTTAAACGTAAAATAGGGCAACAAATTATTTCTAAATATGACATCCATTTTTAGGATACACTATAATCTGCCTGAGAAGCAAGAAGCCAGAAGTGTTTATTTCTCTTAAGCTGGGAATTCTCCTTTTACACACTTGGTTTTGGGAGCATGGGAAGTACTATGTTCTCTGTAAAGATGCCAAAATCTATATCTGTATCTTTATTTATATGTATAGCTATTTATCTGTATACATTCACATTTTATATCCAACATTGGGGCTAGACAATTAGTATTTAATCAAAGACTGTACTTCCTTCTTACTGCTTCCCAGTGCTCAGTGAAGACTGACCATTCTGGCTCTGAATGGCCATGAGCTAGAGTGGCTCCTGGGCCCACTTAGGTTCAGGGGTCAACCTCTTTTCTACTTAACATGGACAACTAGCAGAAACTGTGGGACTTGGGCTTCTTAGATACAGGGTGGGGGCCCACTCTTTAAAAAAGAGTGAAGGACTGAGGAGAGAGGTTGGAAAAGAACTTTACAAGAGTATAGCCCTCAAACAAAAAACCTGCCGGCTAGGTCAGCAGGATTCAGTTTGCAGTATGTGTGAAAATTACCTGGGGCATTTGTTTAAAATGCAGTTGTCTGTGCTCCATCTTATGAACATGATTGTTCATGTTGAAAACAACTAGCATTATACACTTCCACTTGTTGGTAAGGTCCGCACTCTTAAGCTGTAATAAAGAGAAAAGTGTGTCAAATTTATCTTTTAACTAAAAATAAGTATTTTGGTAACGTTTTCTGAGATCTTTATGCAACTCATAAAGTGGGAGCAGCAATTCTTTAAATAAAAATATGTGAGGTGACATCTGATTAAATTGAATAAGTGATTATATATATATGTATACATACACACACACACACATGAAATAACTCAAAGCTCGGGTTACTGGGATTTGATTATTCCTGGTGAATGCTATCGTTTAAAATTTAAACCACCTTTCATAAGGTACTGTAAGGTCAAGTTCCCCTTACAGTAACCTAAGTCAATAATGAATTATATCTAGCTGTGTATGATACTCTTAAGTAAATATTACTAGTGGATACTTTTTAGCATCATCATGGTATGACAGCTTGAAAATATTGCTTGAAAAACATTAGCTGCTGGTTATAAAAGACACAAAGAGAATTATTTACTAGTTCTATATATTTCTGTACAAAAAAGTTAGCTCTAAAATTAATTGTGGCCATCACTTACATAAAGAACTAAAAGGATTCAGTAAAGTAAATGTTAGAGTGATACATTCATTCGGCATGATTAAACTACGAAAGGTAATCACTTTCCAATGTATCAATAAGCTGCCTAAGATTATGCAGTTAGGAGATGGGAGAGCCAGAAGGAAAACCAGGCCATCTGTTTCCAAAAGCCATGAACTCTCTAGGCTTCTTTTACAGGCATTTTCTTTTTTTGTCTTTAACTTCCTTAAAATATTTTTCTCAGAAAATATAAAAGGACCCATTTATTACATTATTAATGATTAAGCCAGTTTGGATAAACCTGGGGTCAAATAATTTATCCCCTGAAACATTACACGTGACCATACTTGGAGGACCTTGGACAAAATGTTTCTCTAAACCTCATCCCATCAACTATAAAAGGGGGTAATAATAAAATCGATCTAGTCAATATTCTTATGAGGATTGACTTCATAATATATGTAAAGTGCTTAGTACAGAGCCTGGCAGGTAAGAACTGTTCCATAAATGTTATTTGTTATCTTCCTCCTCATAGACGATGGAAGGACCCAGTTAGCAATACGGTGTTTGACTGGCGCTCCATCACTATAGGTTTCCACTTCTTGATGAATTACAGAGACTTTTTGGAAACTATATAGTAATGTCACAGAAACTTTAGACTCTTGTTATGATTCATGCTATTATTTCTCCTAAAATTTTTTTCGTATAGTTTTTCCTTTTCCAAGAATAGGTAGACTACTAGATAGATAGATAGATAGATAGATAGTTAGATAGATAGATAGACAGATAAAGATGAATTCACAAATATGCATAAATATACAATATGCAGCCTGATTCATAGCCATGCAGATTTTAGTACAATGTATTGTGTTTTTCTAGGTGTTGGCACACATAGTTTTTGAAATGACCATCTAAGTAGTTTCCCAGGGGAGTATACATTTCAGGAACATCATTTTCCTATGTAAGAAATACATTTCGTATTTTTATAAATTCAGCCTAGACCTACTTTAAATTTACTCTCTGGCCCCGGGAGGTGCCTCCTTGCCTATAATCCTAGCACTCTGGGAAGCTGAGGCGGGTGGATTGCTTGAGCTTGGGAATTCAGACCAGCCTAAATAAGAGCGAAACCCTAAAACCTGGTCTCTACTAAAAATAGAAAAAAAAAAGTCACAGGTGTAGTGGCACATGTCTGTAGTCCCAGGTACTCAGGAGGTTAAGACATTAAGATTGCTAGAGCCCAAGAATTGAGGTCACTGTGAGCCATGATGCCACAGGACTCTATCCAGGGTGACAGAGTGAGACTCTGTTTCCAAAAAAAAAAAAAAAAAATTCACTCCCTGACTGCATCCTGGACCTGCTTATCTCTGAATTGCCTGGAGAAATTTTTGGTGTCTGGGAGGAAGGTTTGTTTCGGGGCATATGGATATTTAAACCTTATTCTGCCTCTCCAAATTTTTACAATTACTGACTGTTTAACACTTGCTAATTCACTGTTTCTATCTTCTTTTTCCCTCTCCCAGTACATCTTGTTTGAAGGAGTACTGATCTGTAATTCCTCCTCATCCTTCTCTCCAACATTCTGAGGTGGTTTCACTGTGGGTTCTACTCCCACTTAGTAGAGTTTTGCAGATCGGACCCAGGAAAACCGAACCACGGTGTACCCAGCTTGCCTTCCCACACCAGTTCTTAGAGACTGATAAAAGGCAACTCCCGTCTGCTATGAATGTTATTTTGGAATTTAGCTGTAAACATCCCCTCCAGCTTACACCACACAGAAATGCATTCAGCATTACCTCCAGTCTGTGTCCATTGATACCCGAGGCTGCTCCTGGCATCATCACAGGTTGAGCTGCTGGTGGCTTCCCCCAGTGGGGGCTGAATTATAGGGCAAAGACTTGTCATGAGCACCAGTGTGTTTGAACAGCACCATGTCTACTCAAGAGTCATAAATGTGACATGCAAGCTCTAAAGTTTCCTAAGAAGTGTTAGTATATAAAAGTGAGGCAGATCCAGGAATTTGTAAACCAGTGGTTTTACTTTGAAGAGATCCCCAGCCAGTTGTGACATTGTTGGGTAAATTGGCAGCCTGTTTGCTGTTGTTTCCTCTTTTTGAAATTTAACCTTTTGGAAAAATAGCAGTCTGGGCTGTTGTATGTCTCAACATAGGCCACCGGAGGAGACTACTTAAAATTGTTTTTTGATCTGGAGCACAAATTCCCCTCCAGCAACTTTCTTTCCTCCTTTTAAATCATTTTGACAGGGTGTCTTTGCCGGGTGCAATTTCTGTGCCCTTTGAAAAGCAAGGGGCAGAGCATGGAGGATGGAGCCTCCACTGTAGGAGTTTCCTTGAACTCAAACGGTAAAGAAAGAAAGTTTTGCAAATTTTCACACCATAAACAGACATCTTTTCAAAACCAGTTTCTTGATGTTTAATTCCATGCAATAGCACTTCAGATGTCAAACTCTTTGATACTGATTTTTAAGCATATGCAGACCTAGAATTAGTTATTTTAACATAATAGAAATAATGGTCACAATAATTCAAGTCATCATTATAAATAATATGCTTAATGTATCACAGCTTTTTTACTTTTATGTTACAAACAAAAGTTTACCATTTGCATATACCTTCAAAGGAAGAGTTTGTAGGGAAGAAGTGGGCTTTGCAAAGAAATCTGTTGTCGGGTAGCCACAGTCTGAACAGGAGTCTCCATGAAGTGCAGAGAGATCAGGATACAATAATACGATGACTCATGCTATTATTCTTAGATTAAAATTGGTCTGAGTCTTCTTCTACCACAAGTATATACTATACAACTAGCCAGAACCTGCTTTTTTGGCTTCTTTTTTTCATCTCAGATGTCCGTTGGTAGAATTCCATAGAATGCAGACATTTGAGACAGTCAACCATGTTAGTCAAGTCATGTTTTGTTTGGAAATATCACAGACTGCTGCTTCAAAGTGCTTAATGAATGGGTATGTGTGTGTTTCTGTAACTTTTTTTTTTTTTTTAAAGGAAACAAGAAGACAGGAAATACAAACCTACATATTAAAGAGTGGTGCCAAATGAAGAGCTCTGTACTTTTTAAAATAAAGAAACTCCCTTCCAGGAGTTTGCCAAATCCCTATTGCAAATGAATATCACAACTTCTCATAAATTAATTGGGAATTCTTGTGAACAGATGCCCAGTGTTTTTGTGTGCATTGCCAAGAAATCACTGCCCACTGGGCAGAAAGAGGACAGGAAATATATTGCAATGTCTACTTATTAGTACACCAGTGCCCTGTAGTTCAGATCATGCCTTCAAAGCTGTAAGCTTTTCATTTCCATAAATAATGGGCAAACAGTGGGCCAAACAGAGGAGGAATTTTATAACATCTAGTTTCATGTAGAAAAAGAAATATTGGTGTGTCTTTTCCAAAGACCTGGAAGTATGCATTTTCATTTAATTTTTTAACCTAGAGTCTTTCATTTTGAGGCTTAGAAAGTAGGAAAAACTATTAGAACAATTACTTTTTGTGGATTCCCATTTTTATTTTTAAGGCACGACTTAATAAGACAAAAATTAGTAAAACATTTTTCAAGTCAGGATTTCATTGATCATGCTCTAACATAATGAATGTCATTTCCTGGATATGTGCACAGTACGGTAATTGCCTTAGATGCTTCTGATGCATTTAATATTTTGGATCCCTCTGAGGTGTGTAAACTAGTCCCCATTTTATAGTAACTTAATACATTTTCAGAGAGTTCAGGAAATTTAGCTAGCAAGGGGCCCATCTGGATTTTGAGCAGAATTGTCTAAATCCTGTGCTCTTTATGATTATATTCTAATGATTTCCTTAGGTCAATAACAAGAAAAAGCATCATCTTGCTTGACTGAAAAACAGAAATTAAATATTCTACGTGTGATATGGTTTTATCCACAGAACCAGATCAGTATTTATTTGAAAAACGTTTGTCATGCCTTCCCTTATGACCTGTCATGCTGCTGTAGTGGCACAAATGCTTCCACTATTTTTTATCTGACCCAAGGCCAACAATGTCAGGCAAGGATGCTGATGCCCTGGCTCCTTTCCCTTGCTCATGTCAGGCATCACTAGTAGAAAACAGCACTCTTGTTGAGAACAGGTTTGGTCACATACACTCATCACAGTGCTCCAGCTAAGCATTGTCAGTGATCAGAGTTTGCATCCCCGTAAAACATACTTGCCGTTGAGGATCCATCTCATTCTATGTACTGTTCTTAGAAAAAAAAATCCCTTTAAAACATTGCATTCATAATCTCACTGTCCTGATCAAAATTAGCCAATGACTCAATATTGCCTGCTACTTACAATAAGGACCCTTAGCTCTCCCCAGATATTTCCAAAAGTTTCTTCTTCTCTTTTCATTCTTCTACATAGATTTTACCTCTCCTGCCCTGAAGTTTGCATTCTCCTACCATTTGTGTGTTTGTTCCCTAAGAATGTTGCTTAGGTCCTCTATGATGATAAAAATCACCATTTTATCAATCATAGCAATCATTTTTAGGTCAACCTCTCAAGGATGAATAAAAACTGATTTCTTCTTTTTCCAAATGTTTGATACAATAGAAATTCTCTAATCTGATGTAAATTAGACCGGAAATTGATTTATCAATCAACTGCAACCAAAGAAATGGTTAGAGAAAGAATTACAACACTGACACATGATTTTATCAATATTCCAATTTAAAACTAAAAACGGTGCATTAATTCATCACGCACTTGATATTGGGCCATTCTTTATGTGTTAAGCATCTGCTGGTAGGAATTCTGCAGCTTCTCCCTTGCATACTACACATCGATAATGCATCCTCCATGATTCTCAGTCTTGGTTTACTTCAAGTAGAGCAAGAATCTTCCACATATCATGAGAACAAAATTCTGCATTTTCGTAATTTTCCCCCAATTTCAATTTTTTTCTCACAATATTTAAATTAGTGATTCTTTTTAGCTATTTGTATTTAAAAACATTTATAATGTGATCAATGATTTTTCATACCAAAAAACCTCCATCCCTCCCTTCATGCCCCCATGGTTGAGAGTTTGGAACAAATATACTTGGGTAGCACACTACTCAGCGGGCACAAGGAGAAGGGAGCAGGTATGCTGCTGGGTTACAGCTAGCTCCAAGCAGACAGCATGCTATGACAAAGGCCCATGCATTTTATGGAACGATGGGGAAGAGAGATTCCTCTCGTTTCTATTTATAGCCTGTCTTGTTACTCCACTTTGATTATGCACCTCTTTTTGCAAGATAATTATCTTTTCATATAAACTGTTGTAGTTGGCTCCATATGGCAGGAACATTCTTTAAAATTCCCTTAGAATCTTCCTCATACTGAAACGCAATATTATAGAAAATATATATAAAATTATTTAATATACTTGCTCATTAAACTCATATGGCAATGTGCAACAAAGAGATCTTTTAGAAATGCACAGAAGAGAAACAGTCCAAAGACTCACAATTGGGAAAAACGTACCATAAATTAGACAGAGATAGATAATCAGACCAAAGAAACATTTAGAAAAACTAAAGAAATGTTTCCTCTATTCAAATTTCAAATACGTTATCAATATGATGTGGTGTCTAAAACACAAAATAAATTGGCAGTAATGGGGATAGTTGTTTAAATAAATAAATACAGTTTGTCTTTTGCTAACATGTGAAGAATGAAATGATATTTTAGAAATTTAAGAAATTACAAAAAAAGCTTTCTGGTTTCACTGTCTACACATTGACAAATCACTCTGTCATTCTCAGCTCAACAAGAAAGAAGTGGAAAGGCTGGGCTATGTGTCCAAGGTCACAGAGCAAGTGATCTAAACATAACCAGCCAACCACAGGCTACCCAAAATGTTCTTAGTCAAAAGACTTAATAGCTTTTTACCAAAAATAACTACTTCAGTCAAAGACAGAAGGATAATTGCTACTTCCACAGACAACGTAAGAAACCCGCATCATTTCAGCCCAGAAAGCAACATTAAATGACCACCCACACATCCTATCACATATTTATCTCCTCCAGCTGCAAGACCCTCTTCTCTCTGGCTTCTTATGACCTAGAAAGAAGAACTAATGAACAAACAAAGTCTAAACAGATGCAAAAGCAGCATGCATAAAAGTGCCACTGCTCTGTGTCAGCACAAATTTAATCTCGGGGTCGGCTCCTCCCTGTTCCTTTGTACTTCAGTGAAGAAGTCCAGCCAACTCTTCTGGAGACCAGGATGACTCCACTTCTGCCAACGCAAATACCAGGCTGTGCAGGACAGGAAACCTTAGCAAGGCCTAAAAAGTCCTCAGTTTAGGCAACAAGCAACCATTAACTAGGACTAACTTAACTTCTTTTTAGTTGAGTGACACAAGCTATTGGTGATCCCTGAGGCAGTCAGTGTTGACCAGATGTACAGTTGTGTCAGTTGGCGACATTCAGGGGAGGGCTTAGAGAAGATTGCTTGAGATTTGGAGATGCATCCATTGGAGGTGCATGTCTTTAAATCACAGGTCAAAAACTGGAGGCCCATGATGCTATTTAACCTTTTGATGGACTTTGTGTGACCTATATAGCTTTTTAAACATTTTAATTTAAAAATTAAGAAAAATTTTTCATTGCATGTAAATGGGAAGTTGTCAATTTCTGTGGTACAAATACCCTTATTTATTTCAGGCCACCAGCATGATAATTCACATATATGGAGTTCGGAAGAGACATGCAATATTTCTACTATGCAGGTACAATAGATATAAGTAAATTCAAATGCACTTATATTGACAAAATAATAGTAAAATAGTGACGTTCTGAGTCGTGTCATTTTTTAAAATTAATTTCATTGTGTGTTTTTTATAAATTAAATATCCATAATGCCTGTGTAAGTTCCTGCAACTTAACACTTGGCCCTTGAGAGTCAGTAAGAGCCACCTGCACATTCTTGGATAACACGTTAGAATAGCAGCCCTGGAATGGGGTGGTTCAGGCTCTGGCGGCGGAATTGAAATCTCAACTTTTCCATTTACTATGTGGAAATAGTACCTCACGAGCTTGTGCATGCTCCCTAACTACACAGAAGCTGGAGTTTCTCCCATGGAAAAATAAGTTAATGTTCTTTTTGTGAGTTTATAGAGAGGGGTAAATAAAACAATATGTGTGAAGGGCTTAGCAGTGGATTTGGCATGTAATAATCACTCTGTGAAAAATGACAATGTATTTATTTTCACTCTAGACAGGAATTACTTCATTAGATTTATTTTGCTACTACCTTGAAGACCTGCCTGCAGCACTTCAAAGAAATGAGAAATTTTATGAATAGAGGAGGGAAAAAAACCAGGGAGATCAGAAAAGACCGAGGTGAAAGGCAACATGAAGGGACTAGGGAAAAAGAGAACCAAGAAGGATCAAAAGCTACAGAATTATCATGAGAGAGTGGGAAAAAGGCTTTTGATTTTCCTACTGCAAACCATGTCTATACTATCCATTAGGGATTCATTTTTAATTTCTCACAAATGTTCTATAATCTCTGCATAAACGATTGAAATCATTTCTTGAACGGACAGCACAAAGTATCAAACAATCTCATCCCAGCTCTTTGGTCTGGATAATTAGTTCAATGCTGGGCACGGGATCCACACTCAGCCAATTAGGTGCTCTTGTCCTGGGAATTCATGCCCAGAGACTGAAGTGTGTCAGTGTTGGGTGCTGACATGTTAGGCAGCTGTCGCTGGCCATGAGCCAGTGAGGAGAGGAAGTCCATCTGCAGGGCTGGAGAGAACCAAAGTAGCAGCACAGACATCACTTGGCCCCTAGAAGGAGAAAGGAAAAAAGACCAATGGGGACGTTTTGTTCCTGTGAAGTCGACTATATCTCTCAACTTTGTTTCTATGAGATAAACCAGTTTTCTCATAATAAATTTCCTTTACCCCACAGGCATACTTGAATAGATATCTACTCCTTAACAACTGGGTGATTCCTAACTAGATTGTCTGTACTAGTTGTAAAGTTCTGTGAAAATATACAAAATCATGGTATTTGTAAAATAGTGAGAACCTTAGAGAAATGAGATTTCAGCCTCCTTGATTTCTATATAATCAATGGACTCAATGGAATCCAAAGAAATAAACAAGTTGCACTGAATTTATATTTAACTAGAAATAGACCTCATTCTAAAGCTCAGGTCAGCTGGGCTCCCGACAGTGCCATGGTCCTCCTGTATTAACAAAGTGTAGTGGTAATGTTAGGCTTCTAATTTTGGGATGGCAGCATGATACTCTTCTCACAGGCCAAATCCCACTTTGTCTTTGTCTAGTATCTCTTTTTATGAACAATGTCAGAACAGTGAAAGCACAGAGCTAATCTGTCAAGGGATTTTGCAGTCAGATCAACCTGTGCTCAAATGCCCACTCTTGCCCTGATAAGCTGTGTGATTATGGGCAAGAGACATGAACTCTCTACGCCCTACTTCCTCCTTTGAAAACTGGAGATAAATACAATTATCTAATTTGTTGTACTGTTGGAAGATTAAATAATAATATCTTGCATAGAAGATCCTTTGTTAGTGAACACTCACTAAATGTTAAATGACTCTTAATCTCAGTATTGTCAATGATAATTGATCAGGCAGGAATCAGGAATCAATTCTAGTGAGAATTTTCACCTTAAGGATGAAATGATTTCTTTCCTTGAAGTAAGTTTATATCATCAGTACCAATATCTACACATGTATCTTTCTCTTTACATGGTACCAACTCTTCCTTCAAAAATTGGTACTCACTAAACCATTTCTCAGGGATGTGAGTGATTTCTCTTGAGAGTATCATTGGAATTTAATGTACTTTGGAAATGGCAATTTTTTTACTGAGTGACTAAAAGGATGCTGCTTACTGTAGTAACCATTAATGTTGGCAGTCAGCATTGAAAGCAAGTCGTACCTTTCCTGGAGCTTCTGTAAGGCATAGCTAAACATAACCACTAGTCCCAAAGTTCAAATCAGAAAATACAGTGTAAGCACAGCTACACTTCATTAACGCAGAACCACTAAACTGTTTTCAGCTAGGGAATGCATAATGCAACATAGTTAAATAAATGGAGATCGATCCATTTAGAAACTTTAGCAGACATTATTACGGCTTTATAATTCCATGAGGCAGTGTTTATTAACGAGATCAAGGTAATATAATGCAATGATTCACAAGTTTCTAAGGCATAGGCATCAATATGAGGAACTTGTAAAAAGCATATTTTCCTAAATCTCAGCCCTACAAATTCAAGTTCACAGTTTCTATAATGCCGACCAGTTGTCTATATTTTTATCAAGCTCTGCAGGTCATTATAATCTAAGTGAGCTTGGCAGAAGTCACTCTAAGAAACACTGATCTAGAATCTCAGATGGAATAGCAGTTTTGGATAGGAAGAAAGAAAAGGCTTTGCAGAGAAAGCTCTGCACAGCAAGGCTCAGATTGGAATGCAGATCTAATCCTTAAAGGAAGAAAAAAATAAAACAAAACAAATTAAACAAGGCAAATCTTTTCAATTAGCTGGACCTTGACTTCCACTGAACCTTAGAGGCTAGGTTCTGTGGAAATACCCAGTGTTAGTGTAGCTCAGTCTGTCCCAGGGGAACATCACATCTAACATGGCACAGCAGAAGCACAAAGGAATCTCAGTTTCTGTAAATCATCCGGTGGACAAGAGTACTATTTTTTCAATAATCTGTAGATGTAAATAACCAAACATATATTTCTGCAATAATAATTACCAAGTTTTTATTTTAATAACATCTCAGTAACAAAGGAATCCTAAATTTCAGTAATAAATGAACATTTTTAATCCTTACAATTATCCCATGAAGTATGTACACAAACTCCAATTAATCCCCCTTTATAGATGAGCATATTCAGGTGCAAAGAGGTTAAGTAACTTGTCAGAGGTCATCATGATAGTTTATTTTATATGTCAACTTGGCTGTGGCACTGTGCACAGATAGTTGGTCAAATATTCTGGATGTTTCTGTGACAATGTCTTTGCATGACAGTATATTTAAATCAGAGGTCTTTGAGTAAAACAGATTGTCCCCCATAATGTAGGTAGACTTCCAATCAGTTGAAAGTCTGAAATGCACAAAAGACCGACCCCACCCCCAGAGGAAGAAGGAGTTCTGTCAATACAAAGAACTTGGGACTTCATTTGCAACATCAGCTCTTCCTGGCTCAGTAGCAAATGGCCTATGGACTTGAACTGCAAATCATTCCTGAGTCTCCAGTCTGCAACCTTCTCCATCAGACTGTGGACTTACCAGGCCTTGATAATCATTTGAACCAGCATCTTAAAATAAACCTCTTTTTTTCTATCTCTATATATACTCCTTTGGTTCTGTTTCTCTGAAGAACTCCAACAAAAACAGTCATACAATGGTACAGTGGTGGAGCCAGGCTTTGGTCCCAGGCAATCTGACTCTGCAGGTAGAAGATAAGGTCTATTCTGTACTTCCAGAGGTTGGACAAGCATCCCCTTTCAGAATTCAGATTCATCACTGAATGTAAACTCCTAATTAGTATTTACTCATAATGGTTTTTGTCCAGTCGTCTTTACTAATGAGATCATTTAACTGGGCATAATAAACTCTCGAAACATGAAGCCCCAAGCAGTGATAATGTAAAACCTAACATCATACATGTTTGATTACAACGAGTTCTGTTTTGGGGGCACATCCCTATCTTTCAGAGTTAATTGTAGAAATTAACCACTTCTACAAAAAGTCCCTTATAGAAAGAGGCAAAACATCCTAGGCATAATAGTCTGATGCAGTATGGTAGCTTTTTTTCTTCTTGTATATTTACTTTGCTCTCCACTTGAAAGAGTCTTCCTGCTAGTAACAGGTAGATTTAAAACTGCCCTCACTCTGAAATTTCACATACTTTATTTTGATTTAATTTAACAATATAGTTTTTGTTTGCTTCCTTTGTAATGTCTGCTGTATGTCAATATTCACTTTCTTTTTCAAGATTCAAATTTAGTTCTTGACTCTTGGGTAATGACTCTAGAAACACTCTAAACTAGCCCAAGAAAGGACGGCATCCACCAGTCCATCACCATCAACTGCCCAGGCATCTGCAAAGGAGGAAAAACACTAAAGATTTCCCGCACCTTCTTTTCACTAGAAGTTAATCGTGAATCTTTACGGGGCAGTGTTTTTCAACCTTTGTTATTTCACAGCATACTTGAACCTATAGTTAAAATTCCATGGCACACTTACATTATGGTGATTAAGGGTACATGTGAAATTTACTAGGTGTAGAATATAAATGTTTAAACACAATAAGTAAGAAAATGCCATGAAGGCTATGTTAACCAGTTTGATGAAAATATTTCAAACGGTATATACAACCAGCACATTGTACCCCATGATTACATTAATGTACACAGCTATGATTTAATTAAAAAATAAAGAGTGAAAAAAAAAGAATACACTTACTTTGCTTTGACTTCTTTTGAAAATAATTTAATTAATGGTCTTTAAAATTTTTCATGGAACACCTAAAATCTTGTGGCACATCTGTGTGTGCCACGGCACACCAGTTGAAAATCACTGCTATAAGAGAAGTCAAAAAGATTTGAGGGAGTAAGGAGAAGCCCTGCCTTCAAGTGTGCTCAGGGCTGGGGGTCTTCATGGGGGAAACCCACCATCTTCACCATAGATGTCTGATCTGAGTACTTACTGAAGCGCTTATGGCTTAGGAAACACAGAGTGCCTGCAAATGAAGGAAACTCTTAGCCAAGGTTCAAGATCGCTGGGCTCTTTCTGGTTTTCATATGTGACTCATATGTTCTTTATAACTCCCCTGACCCAAAGTATTAACTCTGAACCTTACGTAACAGTAGAAGAAAAATGAGGAAAGACTGAGTCGCTCTGTTGAAGGCAGAGGCTAAGTCATGGCAGCCAGATTTAATCAGTGCAAAAGAGGAGAGTTGGGAGCATGTGGTTAGTGTTCTTCCAAGAAAATGTCTAGATACTCTAGAAGTGCACAGACCAGCCTCTGATTATGCCTGTTAAAGGCCTCTCTTCATGTACATGTCACAGGTTATATGGGTTTATTTGCATTATCTTTGAACTTGATGTATGTTATTCTACCTTTGTCAACATCCATTCCCATTTTCTATAAGCTTTAAACAATCCCAGATGCTGAGTAAATGTAAATCCTTTGGAATGTGGCTGGCCTCTGTAATCTAGTTGCCCAATCACTTCTCTGCCTCTCCAAATTCTGGCAGTTTTAAAAATGCATCATCTGAGGCATTTATATGCTGTAGCTTAAGACAGACACCAAATGTGTAAAAATGTAAGCTTGACCTACTATTGATGGCCTCAATGCTGTTTAAAAGCAAAGTGGGCTGTGTTCATAATTACTTAATGTTCCAAAGTGTATGCTCCTAATGTCAATGCTTTACTTGTCTGTCAAGGCACTCTCTAGTAGGCATTTAGCTTCCAGTATGTTCTGTACAGAAAATGGCCAGAAAAAAATACCAATTTGGGTGTTAAATATAGAATCGGCATCTAAGTCATCTGCTGCCAGTTTTAGCCCTACAGTATGACCAGCTTCCCTGTGGCCAAACTCTTCAGAGGCACAGAGTGTCCATCTGATAAAACTGTGTTTAATAAAATGACAGCCTGCACGGACTGTACAATGCAGACTAGACGTGGTACAATAAAAACACATGACCTATATACCTTTTGCTCAGATTTAGATCTTCTTCCCTAATGTCCATCTTCTACTGTATTTCTAATTTTTTTTTCTTTTTTACGTTATGCTCTAAATAGGAAGGGATGATAGAAGTTACAACAAGGAAGAGCAAAGAGAACAAAGCTAATACAAGGATGCATTAGCCTGGTCTCAGTAGACATTCGCAACACAGGTTGGTGTATTATTTATGAGTTACAGGGATAAGCTATATTAGCAGACCAAGGAAAGAATATTTGAAAAAATAAATCACTAACTTTAGAAAACACAGGATGGGCCTGGAGAAAATAGATTTGCTTTTGTTCTAAACAAGATCAATACCACTCTTTTAAAAGGAAGCTTTAGGAAAAAAAAATCTTTCTATGATATATAAACTTTCTGAAACTTCTTAGTATCAGTGGCTCTGTCTTTGTACTGGCATTTTAATTGATTTTCTCCCTCCTTTTTAAATTTTCCTTTCTTGGTCAGTCTTTTACTGAGCAGTTTTGAGTATTCAATAGGGTCCTGTAACAGATCTAATTCTGCTGATAAAGAAGATTGAAAATAAATGCAGTCTTAAAAGTTCAGCTTAAGCTATTAAGTCATTGATTAACCAAACAAAAACTACATCATATTTTTGGGTTTAACCACTTGTTTAAGTTATGTGTCAGCCTTTCTTCTACAGAAATTGAAAAACTTGATTAATGAAAGCTGTCCTCTGTGGAAAAAAGAACTTAGTTGTTCCATATGTCATAAAAGGCTTGATTGGAACTGAGCAGACTGTAATTCTTTCCTTTCTGAGGGAAAATGTGATATTCTTTCCACAGCTTTTAGACGCCCATCTCAAAACTCAATTAATTCATTTTATCTTTAGGATTTTTCTCAGTTTGAGAGCAGCCACAGCAGGGTGGATTGGTGACTAGTGGAGGACGCAGCTGCCAAAGCTGTGTAAACCTCAGGATGCCCCATCCACCCCTCTCCCCTGAGTAAAACCCAACTGTCCGCAGCACCCACATTAACAATGGCGTGGGTCTTTAAATATCATTAGTCTGCAAAAGCTGTAAAAGGTTCAAAACTCTAGCTTGATCACAGGCTTACATACAAAGAAATGCATACTAAAAAGAGAAATCTTTTGGAAAAATTTTCATTTTGCTTCAGGCTACATCTGAAGTACTAACCTGCTCAGCTATCCCTTTGGAAAGGATACAGTGGAGTTTCGGAAAAATGTTAACCATGTTTTCATCTTGGATATAGAAAGGTGGTAAATTGCCTTGGATCTCTCCTTCCCCTGCTTGGAAGCAAAGCAATTGTGAAAGTCTTAATTCAGTTGCTTTCCAGCCAATGCCCACAGGGCTTTTCGGCATCCTCCATTGATTTGCTTCCCTTAACTGGCTTGTTGAACTAGGAAGTGTGAAAGTTGGGAGTGGGTGGTAAAAATGAGTACATTTGGCATAGCAGCAAGTTGTTCATCACTGGAGAGATATGAATGCTGTCTCTCGGAATTCTTATCCTGGAATACTGGGATGCAAGGACAGCTGGTGATAGTGAGTGAGGAATGTGGTGGGGATGCAGAAGACAGGGCCACTCCAACCTTGGGGAAGGAATTAGCTGTATCAGGCCTTCTCATGTTTGCCAAGCATTGTTTAACATGCTGGGGCTAAAAGGATTCGTGGGCACACCTGGCTTAAATACTCACAGTGTAGTCAGCAAGGTCTAAATGGAAATGGATAATTTCTGAGACAAATAGAACACGTGCAATAATATTTGAACTATATACGGCATTTAGAAGTAATACTGGGATAGGTGTGACTACTTCCCTGTTCTGAAAGCAAGTTGGGTTTCCTATACATTAATGTAAGAGAGAATGTTTATTCAGAATGTACAACCGATAAGAGATAATAACACCGAAGGGCTTGGTAGCTTTTTTCTGGACTAGAATACCCTCATTTCAAGTGGTGAGATGTTGCACACACACACATGCGTATAGTGAAAAGTATGGTGAAACAGAAGTTTGCTTCCTCTGCTTCTCATCCTTCCTAAGTGGACCCAATTATCCTTGGGTTTCTTTGCTATTATTTCCAATTGTGAGTCCAATTTGACTTTTGCAGGCCTATGCTGATAACCAAGCCAGAATAAATGAAAGGGGACCCATATAGACACACAGCTAAGATGTGTAATGGATTTGCACAAAAGCACGCAGTTTACTGTTTAATTCCTCAAGGAAAGCACCATGCAAGTGAGTCATTTGCACATGACCTCAGCTAAGAAGAAGCTGGACTGAAAGAAATGCTGAGGACATAGAAGGGAGTTAGCCAATGTTTAAAAGGTATTTGGAAAATCATAAACTACGCAGCCCAAATACCAGAACTGACATTGCACAAGCAAATAAAAATAAATGAAGAACAAAAGAACCACAAAGGAATCCCAAGATTCCCTTAAGAGGTAATGAATTACCGAGTATGAGCTACAAGGCAGAAGATGGAACAGTGCTGTTGTAGACTCTATGTGATGATGGAGGCATACACCTCAGTGCTACCCCATACATCGACCACTAGCCACATGTGGCTAGTAAGTACTTGAAATGTTTCTAATGTGAATACAGAATGGAATTTTAATTTTTCCTTTAATTTTGGTTCATTTAAATTTAAACATTAAATAGCCAACATTTGGCTAGTGGCGTCTGTTTAGCCCGAGTCTCAGGAATGGCACTAAAGAGGAAGAGTAGGGATTCTACTCGAACTTTGATGTCTTTCATCATTTCACCAGTTGATCTTCATTCAACTTCTCCTTTGTACCTTATATTCCTGTCTTTAAAAGTGTGTGAACAATTCACAGTCTCTGAGTAAAAACATCAATGATATAATATGATTTAAATCTAAGATCCTTAAATATAGGTGTCTTTTTTTTTTTTTTTGGAGACAGAGTCTCATTTTGTCACCCTGGCTATTTTTTGGTTTCAGTTTGGCTGGGGCAGGGTTTGAACCTGCCACCCTTGGTATATGGGGCCAGCATCCTACTCACTGAGCCACAGGCATTGCCAAAATGTCTTATTGACAGATTTCTGATCTAAGATTTAAGGTATTTGGAAATGAATTTAAAGTTTGTGTAGAATTATTGGGTATGTTATTGGGTAACATAGTTGTAGAAGTGATTTTGAAAATGTCTCTACTTGAAAAGCTCAAAAGAAGATAGAAAGATAGACTTTCATAAGATTTCAACTAAGTATAATGGGAAAATAAATGAGGAGGCAATTAATTCTGACAGGAAGAAGATTAAGGTATTGACAGATACAGTTGGTTTGGGGCTGACTGTAATAGAGCAGGAAAGAAGGCTAAGACTCCGGGGCTTGGTGAGTTTGTCTGGCCTGGCTCTGGGGTAGTGTGTTGCTGGTTAGAACTAGTGAGAAATGTAGGTTGAGCTGATGCTCACAAGGGCTAAAATGCCCACTGTGGATTTGTACTGGTCTTTGGGAAGCAATAGAATGAAACTATAGGCTTTTAAGTAAATGAGAAAGAGGATAAGATCTGTGATTTAGAATAACTCTGGTGTTAGTTTCAATGACCTTGCAGAGAATGATGAGGAGAGATAAAGACTAATCAGTAGGATATAGGGAGAGGGTGAGCAAAAGGTGATGAGATTAACTAGGATTCTAACCAAGGAACGATAAAAAAGGGGCTGAATAGGGTTGTGCAAAATCCACAGAATTTGATAACCTATCAGAAAGAGTGTTTAGGGAAGAGAGAAAGACCAAGGCAAATGTGAGGTTTGAAGCTTGGGAGCTAAGTGATAACACTCGTCAAGCTAGCAGTCAAAGACAAGTCTGGGCTTGTTGATTTTGAAGCATTAGCTTGGCATCCAACAAGAGACGAACAAGTACAGAGAGAGACCGAAAGTCTCAAACATGTAAGAGGTTGGCATCTCAACATTAACACGTCCAAACTTAAGCAAGTGTTTGCTGCAATATTCTACCAGGTGTTAGAAATTCAAGTCTTGAGCCCCACAGCGAGGTCAGAAAGAGAGGCGTGATTACCTGAATACAAATAATAGTGAAAATTGTAAAAGTGTGAAGTTAGCCAAGAAGAGAACACTGTATAACTCACAAAAGAGGTACTTGGCATTTGAGTCTGCAAGGGTGACGGAGAATTAAAAATAGAATTTGGGGAAAAATTCAGGAAGAAAATGACCAAGTCAGTTGAAGAACAGGTTTCATATACTGGAGTTTACATGCTCATTAAAGCAAATATTCAGACAAACCATTAGATGCTTGGAATAAGCCAATGATAGCTAATCGACAATAAGGAATGGTCAAAGGTCGGCTGTTTCTTTCTGTCCAGACCTTGATCAAGTAACATTAACTCTCCGAATCTCGGTTTCCTCCCATCTAAAAGAGGTGTGATTGCAGAACGCGTGAGATGGCAGTAGGATTAAATGATATGATGAGGGCCTCTAGCATGACGTGGGCTCTAGAAATGCTAGTTTCCTGCCACTGTTGCTTTTTCTTCATGGATTTGTATCAGGCATGTGCCGCCAACAAGTGCTATACTTCATGTGTCTGCTTTTTAATGCAGTGTCTGCATGTACTTGGAAGAAACCTCAGGCCCCTGGACAGTTTCATCTCATCCAAAGCTGTCCCAACCCCTCAGACTGCTTGGAAATCAGAAATTTGGGGGACATGGTTCTGCAGTCAGTTTGAAGCTTATCAGTTTGGGCTTTAGGACCATAAAATTTAAGCACCATAAGAAGCAGCCCCCCAAAAGTCATTGCCTATGTCAGAGAATTTAGAATTTAATCCATCTTCATCCATATGAAAACTTGCACATAATGGGAGCTAAATGAGCAAGGTGGATTGAATGATTCAATAATTCATTTGCCCATTTCTGCAACAAGGGGTCCATTGAACCATATTATGTTCTCCACTCTGTATCAGGATCAGGGAAAACTGTGACTTAGATAAACAGGGTCTCAGTTTTCACAGAGTGTACAATCTAGTAAGTACAATTGTACAGGTAATTATAAGTAAGTTTTAGAAAGCCATCATATACACACATAAGAACAGCCCCCTCGCCTAATCTAAGGAGTATAGTAACAATAATGATGATGATGATAGGAGATAACAATTACACAATGTTTCCTATGGACCAGCCCTGTTTAAAACACTTTACATATGCCATTTTATTAAATGTACTTGTCAACACTATGAAGTGTTATTATCCCATTTGTAAGATGAAGAAACTGAGTGTCAGAAGGTTCAGTAACTTGCCCAAAGTTACGGTCAGGGTGCAACCAAGGTGAGGTTTTAACCCAGCTGTGAGGCCTAAGAGCACGTGCACTTAATAGCTGCAATTTAGGAAAAGAGACATAGCTAAGCAATTCAAGAGATTGCTCTGTTTCATCTTGTGTACGTTAGGCCAGGAAAAGTCACACAGAAGTCCATTTTTGATAATGTATTTTTCTAAGGTCTGATTTATGACAACCGTTACTGACCACATACTTTGGCAACCCACAGATACGGTATTTTGGATTTTGTTTGTACTGGCTCTTTCTAGCTTTCGCCTCTGCCTCCGATAGAAGCCTGATCAGACGCTAAGGAGCACACACCTTTAGGAGTCACGTGGCCTGTGTCTGTTCTCATGGGAACGAGAACAGCAACAACAGTAGCTGTTGCTCAGAACAAAAGAGAAGATAAGCCCAAAAGATAGACTGTGGGAACTGATCTGCCTTTTCATAGCCTTTCCCACACTTGCTGGTGTCATAGAGGTGATATCAACGCCCAAATGATGCTGCAGGAATTAACGCCCACCCTTCTGCGGACAACGGAGCAGATGCTTTTGGCGCTCACATCACATCCCTGGTCCAACTCTCATCCTGTGCAGAGGTGTGGACATCTGCAAGCAGCCTCTTTGTTCTTCTGCCTCAGGGCTTTCACCAAAGCCAGGAAAGCCTACTCGGTACTGCAGTGAAAGCTAAGCCCCCAGGCCAACCCTCAAATCTGGAGAGTGAGGGTACACAGTTACTTAAATCTTCACAGTTAGGTAACAAAGGATCAAGCATAAAGGTAAGGAAGTCAAATATTAAGACAAAACATATAACCATCCAAAATGTTGCCAGGAAGGGGGCCTAGAAAATGAAACAACACATAATCTGTCATTGCTCATTGGAGGCAATTAACAGAATCTTTTAGAAAAAATAGATTACAGATATAATGAAATCGTACAGAACAAACATGAAAACCTTTCAAGCTGTAAGAATTAAGACACATGCAAAAAAAAACATACAGATATTATAGAAAACAAAGAATAAGAACAGATATGATGTTATAAAATATTATATAGAGCTAAGATCAGATGTTTTCATATTAATAAATATTAATAGATAAATTTGCTTATTAAAAAGAAGGAAGATTTCTTAAAATGTATAACGCTGAATTCAATTCCATGCTTTAAATAGCAGATACTTAAAACAACTCAGAAAGGTTGACAATCAAAATATGGCAAAATGCATCTGAGGAAAGTGTAATCAAATAGGTACAAAAGTAGTGGTTCCAATCTTAGTATTAGAAAAGATGAATTGGGAGAAAAATGCTTTGGACAGTAGAATTACAGGCAACTCAGATTGGTGAAGAATTTGGGCATCAGTGTTTGGGGGGCAGAAATTTATAATGACATTTATCAGTTACGAATATCCATACACCTAATAATCTGGCCATAATAATCAATGAGCAAATAGTACAAGAAACACAGAGAAAAATAAGAAGATTTACACTAGGAGAAAGAGAATCTAATTTACTATCATTCTATGCTTAATCATGCTTAATCAAGCTTGAGACCTACATAGCATAATTAATAAAATAATTCTGGTTGATTTTCAAGTCTGAAAGCAGAACATAATTTGGGGGTACCCATGGAACAGTCACAAAACTTGGCCACAAAGAACATATGAAATATTTATTAAAGTAAATAATAATAGAGGTAACAGCCCCTGAACTATGTATTGGTGCTAAATTGAATGTGGAAGTTAGGAAATAAAGAAAAATGCTACACCGCCTCTAAATTAGAAGAGACTCTCCTTTTTTTTTTGAGACAGAGTCTCACTTTTTCATCCTTGGTAGAGTGCTGTGGCATCACAGCTCACAGCAACCTTAAACTCTTGGGCTTAAGTGATTCTCTTGCCTCAGCCTCCCAAGCAGCTAGGACTATAGGTGCCTGCCACAACACTCAGCTATTTTTTTTGTGATAGTTGTCACATTGTTGTTTAGCAAGTCAGGGTGGGATTCACACCTGTAAGCCCCAGTGTATG
Organism: Galagoides demidoff; assembly: GCA_963574575.1. NCBI lineage: Eukaryota > Metazoa > Chordata > Mammalia > Primates > Galagidae > Galagoides > Galagoides demidoff. The sequence goes on from CAUYQV010138936.1 coordinate 25,857, forward strand.
TGGCCAACACCCTAACCACTGAGCTATGGGTGCCAAGCCAGAAAAGTCTTTCTTTAAAATCATGAAGTCAGCGATTCAAATGCATATTAGAACTATGGATTTGGTAAAGAGGTTCTTGAAAGAAAATACCTAACACTAAACTCTTATGTGAACCAACAACAACAAAAAAAAAATACAAGTAAATTACACATTTAAATAAAAATAGAAATAAACTTCACAACCAACTTAAAGAAAGTAAAAGTAATAAGACAAATGTAAAAATGTGTATTAAAAGTTACTAGCTAGTATAATTACACAACTAATCAGCAAATTCCTGAGTTGTTTCTTTAAAAATCTGTGAAATTTCAATCCATTAGCTAACTTAATTATTAAAGATGGAGACTGTAAAAATGCGTAGACAAAAATAATTATGACATAGGGAGAATCAAAAAGTAGTTTAAAAGAAACCTAAGACATAACTTAGTGAAGGCGTTGGCTCAGCGTCCATAGCTTAGTGGTTAGGGTACAAGCCACATGCTCAATTGATGGCATATGCAAAGGCCCTGAGGCACAAAAAAGTGCCCTATTCAAGAAAGGGGAGAAAGACTAGACTATGGACAACATGGTATGCAGGGAAGGGAGTGGCACCTAATGAGAATTTCTCCATCAAAAAGGAATTCTGTCATCAGCTGTTAAGGTAGTAGTTGATATATCAACTCAGCTATACACTCTTCATCTGAAGTGGTTCCCAAGTCTGGCTGAGTTAGACAATAAAAGAATCAGAGAATATCCCGAAAAAGAAAAAAAAAAAAAGAAGGACAAATTAGTAAGGCAAAGAATATCTCCTCTATAGCAAAAATACCTGTATCGGCTTCCAATTCCTCAGCCCAGGAATGGATTTTAAAAAACACACATGACACCTAAGATTGGTGTCACAATTATACTGACTCTTTTGTAAAGAGAGCTAATGGCTGCTTCTGCCTGTTTTTATTTCATTGTTTGGCTGTTTGTATTACTGTACACTCAATATTTTGTCACGGATTATTAAAAGAAATCAGAAACAGCTGCTGGCGGCCACAAGATTATTTGTTTGAAGTACTCTCCACTCTTCTTAAAACACACACACGTGCACACACACACATTAGCACTGAACCACGGTTGAGCAGGCAGGGAAGAAAAATGTCCAATCAGAAGTAATCTGCATTTCAACCTCCCTCTGACTCCAAAATAAATACTTCAAGTCTTTAAAGAGCAAAGTATTAATAATTGTTTCCATCCCCTTCTTTTATATCCCCTTGAAATAGTGGCTATTCTTATTTTGGTGTAGGATTTTTGCTGAATGTGGAACAGCATCAAGTCTACTTCCAGGTCAACACCATAGTGCCATTTCCTTGTGTCTTAATCTGCTTTTGTCAATTAGAGCTTTCTTGCTCTAAGCAGTGACTTAAGGAGATATATGGTAATGTATTTGGTACAGAGTACTTTGCCTACATAATCACTCAAGTGTAACTACATCTGCCTTCTAACAAGAACTACTTTTCAGATTCAGGAATTTCATATAAATGTTGTCTTCTGTTTTCTAGAAAGCTAAAATATAATTCATGAGATTTGTATTATTTATGTATGATAATACTCTTAACCATTTTTGGACATGTGTTTTGAAAACTAGATCCCTTTCCCTTCACTACAGCTTGGTTTAGATTAGAGGAAAATATGGGAACATGATACTAGTTAAATAAGAAATTTACTACATAGTTAAATTATATAGCATGTTTCATGCAACCTTCATCTTCATCACCTTACTGCTGATACACTTTCATGAGGAGGTGGGGGAGGTATTCACAAATGAGAAGTGTGATAAACACTGAAGTGATCTGACAACCCCAGAAGTGGTTGAAGAGACAGCCTGGGGGAGAATTGGGTGCCCTTACTTCTCACCCAGGTCTTTCTCCATGACATCATGAGCCTCCAGCTATCATTCCAATTGCTTAGAGAACTATGATTGTATTCATTTCACCTCCAGAGAAACTGCTCAAGAGGAACAGGTGAGTGACTCACTCAACCAGTGAGTGACTCTTGAATAAGAAAACATAGAACGTGAGATTTGTCTCATTTATTTAAGTATTCATTAAATGCTTTATATGTTTCAGGTGCTTAGCTAAGCACTGTGACTATAGTAAGTATTAAACAGGTATAATTCTAGGTCTAAAAGAACTTAGAGTATTTTTATTTACTTTGCCAAAAACTAGATGGAAATCTGAGGATGGTTTTATCCCTGCATTGTCTGTTCTGATCCACAGGTCTATCTCTCTGCTTTTGTGTCAATGCCATGCTGTTTTGGTTATGATAGCCTTGTAGTACAGCTTGATGTCTGGTAAGGATGATGCTGCCCACTTTGTTCTTATGATGTAAGATTGCATTGGCTATTCTGGGTCTTTTCTGGTTCTATGTGAAACATAGTACTGTTTTTTCTAGATCCATGAAAAATGGCAATAGTACTTTGGTGGAAATTCCATTGAATCTATAAATTACTTTGGATAGTATAGCCATGTTAACAATTTGATTCTGCCAACCCATGAGCATGGTATGTTTCTCCATCTGTTTACATCCTCTGAAATTTCTTTCCTCAGTGTTTACTTCCTTAGTTAAATATATTCCAAAGTATTTTATTTTCTTTGTTGATACTGAGAAAGGTATTACATCTTTTATTTGCTTCTCAGCTTGACTGTTGTTCGAGTATATGAAAGTTACTAATTTGTGTACATTTATTTTGTAGTCTCAGACATTACTGAATTTATTTATCAATTCCAGAAGTGTCTTGGTTGAATATTTGGGGTGTTCAAGATATATTGATAAGATCATGTTGTTGTCAGCAAAGAGTGATAATTTGACCTCTTCTTTCCCTATTTGGATACCCTTGATTTCCTTCTCTTGCCTGATTGCTCTGGCTAGGACTTCCAGAACTATGTTGAAAGGAAGTAGAGACAGTGTTTCGAATTCTAATTGGGAACACTTTCAATTTTTCCCTATTCCATAGAATGTTGACTGTGGGTTCATTGTACATGGCCTTTATAATTTTAAGAATCCCATCTATGCCTATTTTCAATAAGCATGTTTATAATGAAAGGATGCTGAATTTTGTTGAATGCTTTTTCTGTGTCTATTGAAAGGACAATATGGGTAAAAGCATGCCTATTCAAGAAATGGTGCTGGGAAAACTGGATAGCCTCATGTAAAAGACGGAAATAAGATCCATATCTCTCATGAAAATTAATTATTGAAGGATAAAAGACTTAAATCTAAGGCATGAAACTATAGTAATTCTAGAAGAAAATGTTGGAAAAAAATCCTAGAGATATTGGCCTTGGGAAAGACTTTATGAAAAAGACCTCAAAAGTAATCACAGCATAACAAAAAGAATTGGGACCTGATCAAATTAAATACTTTCTGCACAGCCAATGACATAATAAATAGAGTAAATAGACAGCCTACAGAATAGAAAAAAAATATGCGCACGCCTTACATCTGATAAAGGGCTGTTCACCAGAATCTACAGAGAACTCAAGCAAAACAGCAAGAAGAAATCAAAAACACCATTAGAAAGGAGGCAAAAAGCATGAATAGAAACTTTTCAAGGAAGATCGTTCAATGGCCAAGAAACACATGAAAAAGTGCTCAACATCTCCAATAACTAGAGAAATGAAAATCAAAACCACAATGAAATATCATCTAACTCCAGAGAGAAGGGTGCTTATCAAAAAGTCCCCAAACAAGCAAGTACGTGTGTGATGCCAAGTAAAAGGAATACTCTTACACTATTGGTGAAATCGCAAACTGGTATGGAGAAACTTCAGAAAACTTAGAGCAGACCCACCATTCAATCCAGCAATTCCACTACTCGGTATTTGCCCAAAGGAAAAAAGGATACTTTATCATAAAGACACTTGTATGTGAATATTTATGGCAGCATAATTCAAAATTGCAAAGATGTAGAAATAATCTAAATGTCTATCAATATGTGAGTGGATTGATAACTTGTGCTATTTACATCATGGAGCCCTTAAAATGGTGATCTGTTATGTTTGGTAACAACCTGGATGGACCTGGAGACCATTCTTCTAAGTAATGAACAGAAAAACAGATGCCACATGTCCTCCAATACTAAATTGGAACTAGTCAATCAATACTTCTGTGCACACAGGGAAGTATAACTTAGTGGGAATCAAACAGGTGGGAGGGGGGAGGCGAGCTTGGGTTAATTTACACCTGATAGATATAATATACTCATTTTGGGGTGAAGGGTACACTTACAATTTTGACCTAAAGTGTACAAAACAAACTATGTTACCAAAATGTGTGTAGCCCTATAATATTCTGAAATAAAAAAGATCTTGCAAATAAGCATAAAAAATAAAGAACTTAGAAACTTATAGGAAAAGACAGTGACGTCACAGCACACCAATAACCATATTAAAAGTAGTAGGAAACCATTTCAAAGGAAAGCACAGATTAATCAAGTCTATATAACCAGGGGACATTTCCTTGGAGATGTGACATTTCAATTAAAACCTGAAGATCAGCAGGTTGGAAAAAGAGCATTTTAGACAGCACATGCAAAGATCTTGAGGCAGGAAAGAAAGTGGCATTAGCAGAAGACCAGAGGAAGGGCATGATGCTGAGAGGGTGGTGAACAGGGATGTAGATGGTACACGATAAGCTTTCAGAGGTAGACCTGGGACAATTCATCAAGAGCCTTGCATGTTTATTAAGAATTCTGGATATTTCTGAAGTGTAATGGGAAAGAGTTTCAAGTAGGGGATTAATATGCTCTGATTTTCATATATAAAAAGTCACTAGAACTGCTGCTTATAGAGAAGGATGACAGTCAGAAAGTGAATTTGAAAGCTGAAACGAGAAACCTGGTAGGTACCTGGTAGTTCTTTTTTTCTTCTCCCTGAGGACTTACTATTATTTCGCTTTCATTCTGAGGTCTCAGATGCTATGGCACATAAATAGCTAGAATAATCTGTATCCGCAGCTGATTTCTTACTAATGTCATTGGTCTAACTCACTTACATCCATAATCATTCCAGGCTCCATTCTTTGGAAAATACTGATTTTTTTTAAAAACGCCACCTTTTGTCTTAAGCTGCATATTTCATGTGCATTCCTTATGTCTGTAATTTATGCAGTGATATTTTGGTTGTTAGAGATGGTATTAGACAAACATCCATTTTCCAGGATATTGAACAAAAGCAATGTAAGCTCACGTTTTTGCAGGATTCATAGTTATCACTACCACATTTTCTCAAGGGGGTTCTCTGGTAACTTTGATTCGAGATTGGTGACAAGAATGACAGAAATTGTTGCAATTGTAGTTCATTTACACACAAGATGAAACCAGCAGGGCAACTGTTCCCAGAAAGATAAATGCAATATAGGAAAATAACTCTCTTTGAACTTCAAAAAAGATGTGGAGAAAATTTGGGTTCTGATTTCAAGAGGTAGGCTTTTGAAGAGGAGTGTACTTAAAGCATCCCACCCCATTCCCGCCTTTGGAGATGATGTGCTTAGAGACCTACAGCATTTGTACCGATTCTCTATGGATCCTTCTGCACTGGGCCTGTCTTAAGGGACTATGACAGCATTGGGCCAGCCAAGCAGTGATGTTGATCAGGCCCTTGGTTCCTACGCAAGCATAGGAACAAAAAAAAATCTTAGCTGAAGATTGCTTCTACACTTCATATGTGTCAGATAACATGCGCTTGACATACAATGAAAGTGAAATGAACAGTTCTCTTAATACTTGTGACTAACAGAGCTCACTCAAAAGGGGCATCAAAAAGCTGCCACAGGACTGTTCTCCCTAAAAAGGAAGAATTTGAAAATTGAGACTTAGTGGAGAAATTTACATGTGGCTGGTCTTATCATTGGAATTCAAGTCTACAATCTCTTAACTACAATTTCAAAATATTGACAATTGTGAAACTATAAATATTTTTTATAAGCTTTGCTCCAAAGCACATTGGATGGCAAAAATCTGCCTTAATCTGAGGTTGGGCTACTTAAAGACTTTTAGTCTACTAAGAGAATATTCCTTTCACTGTAGAAATTTTAATATATTTGTGATGTAGTACTGCCTCAAGCCTACATATGCACAATATTCAGAATATGCTTTGTACATATGTAAAACTCTAAAATATTTTGAATTTTTACATAAGGGTTTTGGATCAGAGTATGTGGACCTGTGCCACAGAGAACAGAATACTCAGCTCCTGAGTCCGACTGTCCCCAAGCACCTGTCACTGTGGGCAAGTGCTGATGCCCTGGTCACGTAGGAAAATGAGGCCCTTGTCCAGATGACCTGATCATCTGTAAATCACTTCCTTCCTTTGGGCAGTCTCCTGTTCTAAAACCACTATGTTATAGAACAGGAATGCCAGTCTAAATTTTAGATTCTAAACTATGCTGTTTACTAAGCTGCAATATCCAATCACAAAGACAATTAACAGGAGGATTCAGTTACTTAATAAATATTTATTGAGCACCTCTTATCGTGTGTGGAATGGTGTTATAGAAAAAGAACTGAGCTACAGGTCAGGAGACTTTATAACTGCAGTATAACGTTTGGCAAGTCTCTTAACATCTCTGTCTTTCTCTCTAGGTACTTTAATGATTAAACTTAATAATGTACTAAGAAGCACATTGTACGTGTATTGAACTTCTGTGCTCAATGCTTCACAGGTATCACAGGAAGAATTATTATATACAGGGCATAAGACTGGGCGGGCATACGAAGATGGCTAAGACACATTGCCTATCATAGCCACAAAGGAGGGGTGTATGTGTCTACAGGACTATGTCAGGTTTTTATTTTTGTTTAATCACTGATATGTGGCACCAAAAAATTATGGAAAAGAAGCTGCTCTGAGTCCTTGCAAGAAAAATATGGAAGGGGGAAGGGAGAGAGAAGCATTTGAAAGGAATTTCATCTAAAACAGCTGCCTTGCTAAGTCCCTGTTTCAAATTGCCTGTTAGCTGATCTGACTTAAGACTTTTTTTTTAATCAAGAAACAAAATCTGTGGGGTTTGCTAGTTCAATTCATTTGCACATTTCACACAGCTACATATGGCAGGACTGGAATGATCAAGTTTCCCTCAGCTTTATCATAAATCACAGAGATTCCAATGTGTCCTTCACAGCTTTAAGTTTTCAAAACCATCATGACTAATGAAATATTTATTCTGAGACCTATAGCCACTTGCATGGAGTCACGTTCCTTAGAAAAGAGGCTTTGACAAAGAGCCCATCAAGAAAGCAGCTGGGGGCCAGCGACCCTGGCTCTCCCACCATCCTCCGCTTTTGGCCTTCACATCTGCCACCTTCAGGTTACCAAATGGCATCCCTCATAAACTGTGAACACAGACATTTTTGTTCAACCTGACAGCTTTCATTTGGGAACTAATCAAACTTTAAGGATTCTACTTAAGGGCAGAAAAATGCTTTCTCAAGATGTTATTACTTCGTAAAATTTATTCGATAACAAATGATGTTAATTTTATGAGAGAGCCTAGTTATTTTTATAAGATAGTTGTTTATAAGTTTTTTTTCCTGAGCTAAAAGACCAAGCTCAGAAAAACTTCCCCACATGTTGGATGCTGGCTGAGTGTCTGCAGAAGAACTGGAATGGTACCATTTGAAACGATGGAGGGACTGGACTTCTACAGAGGGTTGTTCTTACTTAATGAAATTGGCAACCTGGTGTGCAAGGGCATTTTCAAAGATGCTATGGCCATTCCTTTTATGCTCCCTTGTAATGTGTATTTCTTTCTTTTTATTTTTAATTTCAGATTAATATAAAGGTACATGCCATTAGGTTCATTGTTCATGATTGTGAGGGAAAGTCTGAGTTGTATTTGAGTCTTTTACCCAGTAAGTGTGCCATAAACCCCTGCATTGTGCCTATTAGGTGGGAGCTTACTGAACCCCTTCCTCCTTTTCTTCCATCCCTCCTTCTTGAATTGTTGTGTTTTTCCTCTCATGGGGGCCTGCAGTTGTTCATCTACCAGTTTCAAATTAGCATTGAGTACATGGGATACTTATTTTTCTATTCTTGAGATACTTTACTGAGGAGAATGCTATTCAACTCCATCCAGGTAAATAAAAAGGACATAAAGTCTCCATCTTTTAATAGTATTTCATGGTATACATATATCACAATTTATTAATCCATTCATGAGTTGTTGGACACTTGGTCTTTTTCCATATCTTTGAGATCATGAATTGAGCAGCTATAAACATTTAAGTGCAAATGAAACTCCCTTAGCAATGTCTCCTGACTGTCCCCTCCATTACAAAGGGGAGCTCGTTTTTCCTCCTTGTATCTGATCTGCGTGTAGAGCTGGCTTTGACCTATAGTTTGGAACAGTAGTGATATGCCAGTTCTGGGCCCGGGTGGTAAGAGGCCTTACAATTCTGCTTTTGCTCTCTTGCAGCACTGATGGAGACCACCAGGGAAGGAAGCTTCTCTAACTCCCTTGAGGATGACAGGACTTGGAATAACAACTAAAGGCCCAAGCTGACCAGACAAGTGAGTGAAGCCATCTTGTTCCATGTGGCCCAGGTGACATTCTAGATAAATGCAACCTTGCATGTAAGCCCACATGAAACCAATAGAAAATCCCCCCAGCAGCTCACGAAATCAGAAGAAATAAATTATTATGGTTTTAAGCCCCTCAATTTAAGGGACACCTGCATTCTGGATTTGGCCTTGACACTAATTAGTTATGTTTTTGGACATTGGATGCTGTGTACTTTCACTATCTCACATCTAAAATATGGGAACCTGAATTATATCAAAGTTAAAATCCCTTCTTGTTTTCACATTGAGAGGAGCCCCTCAAATCTGCTAACTTGAATCTATCCCTGATGGCAGAAAGCTGTAAAATTCCAGCGAGAATGACCAGCAGGATAAGCCTTAAAGATGGATAAATGTGACTCCAATTTGGTAGAACAGTGTACAGCTCCAAACACACAAACAAAGTAACTGTCACATGCCTCACTGATATGTCAATTAGACATCCATATTTTGAGAAAAGATAAAGGGTTTGGCCAGCCAAAGTAGAGAAGAAAGAGATTCAGTTTGAACACTAATTGTTCTATCTTATTTTCCATCATGTGGTTGAAAAGTATTTTGCAAATAAGTGTGGGTGACGATGAATGTGACATCACAAGTTGACCGTTAGCAAGGATCATAATCCATTTGAACTTGTGTGTCCATTCACACAAGTCAGCTATCAGGAGCCAGATTGGGCCCATCTGCTTCTTTTAAAAATTTTACCTAGTTATTTATTTCTGCTCTTTTATGAGCTAACAACATCATCTCTAGCAGATACTCTGCATAATTGGGGATTTCTGATTGCCTGGCTGAAATTCTTTCTTGATAGGGGAGGTAATCACTGCCTGATGGGAACACTTCATTCTTCAGCATGTGTAGTCATAATTATTTTAGATTCCTATGTAAAGTTAATCAACCCTGAAGGGGACTCCCTGGATGTCACCACAGAGGTAACATCTAACATTTCTGCTATTTTACTTTGTCTGATCTCTGTTGAATAAGTAATCATCTTCTGTTTACAAAACTGCCTTAGCAAAATTGGACATATTAAGAGAAACATAATTTGCATTTTTGGAAGACAGCTACACCTGGTTATTGATATGTGCTGAATATCATTAATACAGAAAGAGAGTTACTCTGAATGAAAGAAATACGTACCAGGTAAAAATTATTTCATTCTTTTTTTAAATTGCCTGGGAAGGCTAAGTTAAATAAGGAAGTATTAGCAATACCTGCCTTTCCCAATACTTTCCTCAGATTTTTCTTACCTGCCGTGACTATTAGCAAGTAATGTTGAATTGAAAATCTGTGACATTTTCTATAATAAGACAATTTTGACACCAACATAACATATAATCTCAAAGATATTTCTGGCTTCAAATACCTGCTGCTATGGCAACCTCCAAAGAACTCACTTTTCAAAATATTTGGATATACTGAAAGTACTTTAAAAATTTACTGACTTTTCCAAAACTCTCTGATTTGAACTAAGGCCTATTTTTATCAACCTGTTAAAAAATATTTCTGTTCATTGTCATTTTTGTCAACTAGTTTTAAAGGTTAAACCTTAGGTGATTAGAAATAAAAGAGATCAGCATTTTGAGAAGTAACACACAAAATGTTTGGAAGCATTATGTTAACATCAAGATTGTGATGCAATTAAGGCCAACATGATTCAGAATTCTGTCCTGGAAATCACACCTGGGAGGTGTAAACTGATAAGGTACAATATTAAACTTTTTTTTTTTGAAGAGTTAGCTTTGACCCTGTGGCTTTTTCTCAGACAATGAAGACAATTTGGGGAAGTAACAACAGGTACAGGAATTTCAAGGGAACATGCACCCCACATCTGCACGCCACAGGGAACAGTGCTCCACATCTGCACCATGTTACATTGAATAGTGTTGGCCAACACCTACTGCTGGAACTGTCCAGGTCCATCCACTCATGTTTTTGAAGGAATCTGTGTACCATAGAAGAAAAAATTGTCTGTAGGATATTGTCATTACCCCAATTTGGCTGTATTTGCAGCCAACATTCCCAAGGTACCAAAACTGGGGGAAAAAAATATTCCAGAAAACTAAATTTAATCCAGAAGTTTCTAAAGAAAAGCATTGTATGGGAACCTTCTGCATAGTGGCTGAGCTTGCCGTTCATAAATGTGTTACTCAGATGTAAGAAGTTAGCCGTAGCTTCCCTATCTCAGGAAGACTTACTGGCAAGCTTCGTTTATATCTCCATTATGCTATCTTGAATGCTCTTTCTTTTAATATTTTAAATCTGATAATCAACCCAGATCAGATATTTTTCCTGGATGGTAAAAACCAAAAAAATTGAAAAAGATTATTTGAAGTATGTGTAAAGTCATTATAAAAGACATGGACTTCAATAAAATGTGCTTCATAGACAGAATTCCATTGATTTTTCTTCTAAAGTTCAGACAACTTTATTTATTTTCTGTGAATTGTCACTGCCCTAGAGTTAAAATTGAATTTACCTGAAATAGAACTAAAACATTCTTTGGGCTCCTCCAACTGTAACATTGTTTAACAAAACTTTGTCTCCAAAGAAAGTCTGGCCTCTCAGGGTGTCTGTATCTCCAGCATGCTAATCAGCAGCCAGTATAAACCGGGAATAAAATGAAAAGCTCAAAGTCTATATGTGAACTCAAAATCAGTTGGCAGGTCCCAAGTTCAACTACTCCGTTGTTCATCCTATGTAACCAACTAAAACTCTTTTAAATGATTCAGGACACAAATGAAAGTCAGAAAGGACCGAAGGCATCATCTAATCTAATTCTTTTATTTTAGAGATGGACTGAGGCCATCTCTAAAGGGATGGGTAAAGAACTTGCCTAAACTCACACGTGTATTTTGAAGTGGTGCTGGGGCTACAATCTCAGTCTCTGGGGCCTGCTTTTCTCGGAAGCAATTGGTTATTACAAAAACTAAATTGAATGTTGATTCCCTCCTCACAGGAATTTTTTAGTACACAGGTATAGATCAGTGACTCTAAAACTTACCTATACATTAGAATCACCCAGAGAACTTATAAAAATCCTCATACCCAGGCCATACCCCTGACAACCTCTAACAGGAGTGGGGCCCAGGCACAGCTATCAGGTAATCGCACGTGCGGCTGTATTTGAGGACTGCTCTTGTGGAACATTTTTCTTCACAATCTGCTTGCAATTAATTAACCTTAGTTGCTTTTATTTGCTTTGTAAAAGTAAGGCATGGGTTATACCCTGCACTAGAGATAATCCTTCTGCAAAATTATGTTTCTGTTTCTGGATAGACTCCCATGTGGGGGTGCAAGTGGTAAGAGTGGGCCAGATACAATTTTGTGTCCGTCAGCAAAATCTGGCTGGAGAAATATTTTATATGTCTCCCATTTCTGAAAATAATGGAGCTCATTGAGTGTAAGCTCAATTCTAACTGTTCATTCAACACACATACAGTAATGTCATCAGAAAAGGGGGACAAACTTGGGAGAAATTCATTTTGTTTGATGGTTAAAAGCGAAGTGCAGAAAGTATGAAAATAGAGTGATCCTTCTGTAGGTGGGTGTGGGACTGCTATTACGTTCACGTGAATTTGGAAACCAAACTAGATTTCTCTTCTTTTCCCCCAGAAGAATAAGCAAAACAACTCTAAATAGGGACATAGTGTCAGCCATGGTGCAGTCGTCGAGTAAGAAGAGGCTTTAATATTGTCTCTGATCCCATGTAGTTCAATGAAGACTAGGGTGACCAGATTTTAACATGGGTAAGGCAGGACAACATGGTGGGGGGGGCAGGGGACAGGGCAGGGCAGGTCCTGACAACAATGCAAACTTTGATAAGCAGTTCTCGATAATCACTTCTCAGCAATTATTTGTTATTATTACAGTTTAACATTATAAAATTAACAAAAATAATATAAAACTCATATTCTGACAAAATAACCACATGGCAGCCGAAAACCGTATATTCCCTTCCTATTCTCCCGCCTGTTCGTGCATTCTTTCCAAAAATCGGGACTTTTTTTTTTTTTTTTTTTTTTGAGAGGGAGCCTCAAGCTATCCGCCTGGGTAGAGTGCCATGGCATCACAGCTCACAGCAACCTCCAACTCCTGGGCTCAAGCGAGTCTCC
>CAUYQV010138940.1:0-13842 GCA_963574575.1 Galagoides demidoff
GATACAAAGTATAATATTAAAAGTATAGTGTCTGTGGGGATGGCAGGAAAGTAAAAGTATAAATTTCTGTACTCTATTGAAATAGTTATTAGTGTTATAACCATAAGATACTTTATGCAAACCTCAAGGTAACCACAAAAATAAAGGCCATAATAGCTACATAAAAGAGGAAGAAACCAAAACACACCAGTATAAAAAAATAAATCACAGGTAAAATAGCAAGAGTGGAAGAAAAAAAGGATAAATGGGAAGAAAAAGAACAAAATATCAATAAGTCATTATTAATAATTACTTTAAATATACTAAATTCCCTAGTCAAAAGAAACAGAGAGGTCTAATGGACACAACAAGACCCATGGTATGCTGCCTGAGAGCAAGCAAATTAACTCGCTTTAATTTTAAGGATACACATAGGTGGAAAGTAAATGAGATGTAAAAAGACACAAATGGCAACCAAAAGAGAGAACTGTGGTTGTTCTTATTATATACAAAAAAATAGAAGTTCACACGCTCTCACAGGAGACAGAACCCCTATGTAAGGAGAAAGGTGCTAGTTCTGACCAAGTAAATCAGGCAAAGAAAGAAAAGACATCAAAGTCTAGAAAGAGGGGGTCAAAGTATTGCTTTTTGCTGATTATATTTTATACACAGAAAACCCCAGAGATTCCACCTAAGAATTCCTGAAATTGATTAATCAATTCAGCAAATTCTCAGGGTACAAAAATCAATGCACACAAATCAGTAACATTCCTATATGCCAATGACAGTCAAACTGAGATGTTGAATCAAATACTCCGTATCATTCACAATAAGAAAGAAAATAAAATACCTAAAAGTATAATTAACCAAGAAGGTGAAAGAGCTTTACAAAGAGAACACAAGACACTCAGAATAGAAATTGAAGAGGATACAAACAAATGGAAAACATATCATGCTCATAGATTGGTAGATTCAGCATTGTTAAAATGCCTATGCTATCCAAAATGACTTATAGATTCAATGGAATCCCTAGAAAAAAAGAAATATCATATCTCACCAATCTAGGAAAGGTCATTCTATGCTTTGTTTAGAACCAGAAAAGAGCCAGAATATCCAAGGCAATCTTAAGCAAAAGGAATAAATCTGGAGGCATTATATTACTAGACTATAAGGCTATCATAACCACAATAGCATGACATGGGCACAAAAATAGAGACGTAGACCAATGTAACAGAATAGAAAATTCAGATGTGAAACCACCTACATATACCCAACTCATCTTTGACAAAAAAGACAAAAATATACACTGTGTAAAAGAATCCCTATTCATAAATGGTGCTGGGATAATTAAATAGACACATTAGAGGAATCAAACAAGACATGTCTCACCACTCAAAAAAATTAATTCAAGATGGATAAATGACTTAAATGTAAAGTGTGAAACCACTAACATTCTGGAAGAAAATGTTAGAAAAACTCTTCTAGGTTTGTGGCAAAGAATTTATGAAAAAGACCTCAATGGCAATCAGAGCAACAACCAAAATAAATGATTAAAAAGCTTCTGCACAGCCACGAAAAAGAGCAACAGAGAAAACAGACTAAAGAAAGGAAGAAGACATTCACAAGCTACACACCCAATAAAAAGCTGGTAATCCTAATCTACAAAAACTCAGGCAAATTAACAAGAAAAAAAAACCCTATGACAAAATGGGCAAAAGATATAAAAAGCAGCTTTTCAAAAGTAGACAAGACAAATGGCTGAAAAACATGAAAAAATGCTCAACATCACTAATTATTAGGGAAAGACACATTGAAACCACAGTAATATATTACTTTGTACTGGTTAGAGAATGACTGAAGAAGTCCAAAAATAATAAAGAGAAAGGAACATTTATATACTCTTAGTGGGACTGCAAATTAGTACCTCCTTTATGGAGATTCCCAAAAGATCTAAAGGTGCGTGCCACACCATTTGAGGGCAAGACATGATTGTAAGAGGGACTTTCCCTAACAAATGCAATCAGTGAAATCTGGTTTCCTGTACCCTCAATGAATTCCCAACAATAAATTAAAAAAAACACACATACATTGTACAGATATGCAAAAATATTTTTCTTCTTTATGTCATCATTCAATAAGCTTTTTGCTATTTTTTAAATTTTGAGGGTTTTTACTTTTTCAACTTTTTTGTTAAATACTAAGATGCAGCACACACATTAGTCTAGGCCTACACAGGGTCAGCAGCATCACTGTCACCATCTTCCACCTCCATCACAGGCGATGTCTTCAGAGGCCGTGGCATGAATGATAATTGTCTCCTATGTTAACTATGCCTTCTTCTGGAATACCTGCAGAAGGACCTGTCCGAGGCTGCTTTACCATTAACTTTTTTATATATAAGTAGAAGGAGCACCCTGTAATCATAAAAGTGCAGTGTAGAAAATACACAAACCAATGATATAGTCTTTTATTACCATTGCCAAGTATTGTACATAATTGTATGTGCTCAACTTTGAGATAACTGGCAGCACATGTGGTTTCTTTACACCGGCATTACCACAAACACATGAGTAATGCATTGCTCTACAACATTAAGACAGCCGCAATGTCAGTAGGCCACATGGATCTGGGGGCTCCATTATAATCTTACAGGACCACCATCCTATAAGTAGTATGCAGTCATCATTGACAAAAATATCCCTGTGTGGTCCATAGGTGACTGTAGTTCAAGACGCCTATGACAATTGCACTGTGCCGGACCCGGACTTTTCTGGCTTGCTCTGCCACCCCCCAAGATGTCCTCAGGCATGTGGTCTGACATGGCTTACTACCATGGCCCATGACCCAGCCAGCTGGAAGTGAAAGGAAAGACACATCCCTTCCCCTTAAGGGGCCCATCCGGAGTTGTGGTCAAAACTGCAACTCACCCACATCCTATTGGCCAGAACTTAGTCATATGACCACACCTAGCTGCAAAGGCTGCTGGGAAATGTAGGCTGTATTCTGAGCAGCACCTGGGTGGCAGCTGAAAGTGATGGAGCCCCACAAAGGGCATCCCAGGATCCAAATGCTCCCCTCCCCACCACACACACTTTTATAGGAACAGGGTAGAGCCAGCCTGGAAACACAATGGCTGATTTTTCTACACTCTTTGTTCAGGAATGTTTTTATGAACCCTGTAACTTCTGAATTAAAAGTTGGTTAAACTTTCCTTGGAGGTTTCTCACATGATTGTTTTAAAGAGGGCAGTCAGAGCAGTATCTGGACAAGGGAGAAAAATGCCTCCTAAATGGTTACCAGCATGATGGATAATAGGGTGACTGAGGATTGTACCCATGACCACACCCAGCTAGAGGGGCAACATAGCAGACTCTACCTGCTCTCTCCCAGGGCATGAGTGGAGACCCACCTCTCCTCCATGGTGTGTCTATCAAGTATGGTATGTACATATATAGGTAGACCTCTGCCTGTGTGACCCAATCTCCTAAATTTTATTTCTTTTTAATTTTTTAAACATCTGAGGTCTGACTCTCCTGCCCATGCTGGAGCACAATTGCATGATTGTATCTCACTGTAGCCTTGAACTCTTAGGCTCAAGCAATCTACCTCAGCTTCCCATTTTTCTTTTCCATTTTCTTTTTTTTTTTTTTGGCCAGAGCTGGGTTTTAACCCACCATCTCCGGCATATGGGGCCAGTGCCCTACTCCTTGAGCCACAGGCACCGCCCTTCATTTTCTTTTTTCCTTCCTTTTTTTAATTTTTTGAGACAGTATCTAACTCTGTAACCCTGGGTAGAGTGTCATGGTGTCTTAGATCATAGCAACCTCAAACTCTTGGGTTCAAGAAATCCTCTTGCCTCAGCCTCCAGGAAACCTGGGACTACAGGCATGCACTGCTACACCCAGCTAGTTTTTCCTATTTTTAGGAGAGATGGTGTCTCACTCTTGCTCAGGCTGGTCTCAAACTCCTGAGCTCAAGCAGTCTACCCATCTCAGCCTCCCAGAGTACCAGGACTACAGGCATGAGCCACTGCACCCTGCCACTAATTGTTCTTATTACTGTAGAGACTGAGTTCTTGCTATTTTGTCCAGGCTGGCCTTGAACTCCTGGCTTTAAGTGATCTTCCCACTTCAGTCTCCTGAGCCACTGGGATTACAAGCATGAGCCACCATGTCTGGCATTTCTAGGTTTTAAAGCCCTAAAAAATTGCCTTTAAAAAAAAAAATTCATCTTTGCATTCCTGAAGGATCAAGCACCAGACTTTAAGTGTGTTCCAGATGTGTTTGCTTCCTTGAATGGGAGAGACCATCTAATTGGCATTTTCTAAAGAAACATCCATTCAGTCCCTATTTAGTACCAGGCACTAGGCGACTGGCACACAAAGATGAAAATTCACAGGGGAGAGTCTAGAAAAGAGACAGACACTACAGAGGTCATCTGTTGAGTTTTGGCCTCTAGTCCCCAACCCCAACTTCCTCCTAGCCCAATACACTCCCTTTTGGGGAATCCCCCATAGTGTACTTTAGGATGGGCAGTCTGGGTCTGTCTTCCCTTCTCCTTTCCATTCCTGGTACAGCCCAGGTGGGCACATGATTAGTCTCAGCCAATCAGAAGCTCTCTCGGTATGTGGGCTCTGGATGGTGTTGTAAGTGTCTTGCATATGGCTCTAGGTTACAGCCCAGTGCTGTTGCTGGCAGGTCAAACTGATGCCCTGCCCTCTGGTTTCCACTCATTTTCCAACCTGTTCTACAATCTTTCTTTGCTTTTGAGAACTTCTAATGTCATTACAATAAGTTTATTATATTTCCCTTAAGATGACCAGAGGTGGTTTCTGTGGTCAACACCAAATTCCCTACTATGCAAAAAAGTTTACCCATTTAAGTACTTTTGAATGCAAAGCTAAGAAACCTACCAGAGGCATATCAAATAAGTAGAGACTTTATAGTAGGAAGACAGCAACATGGGAAGCAGAGATGCCTGCAAATATAAGGCCATAATATAGGAGAGTCTTCATGAATTTCGTAGAGTGAGCTTAAAGGATACCTGTTTTTGCCTTAAAGGGAAACTCTATTCAGGACAGAGACAGGGAAGTCTTTGCCTGACTGCACAGGTAGGTCACTCTGAAGCTGAGATGGCACTTCAGATTTTCAACCAGTCACTGGATATGGGCTGCCTGGGAAGGGTGCATGATGATGGGTAAGGTGACTTTCTTCGGCAGAGACAGTTCCTAAGGACAGCTAGCTGACAGCTGGGGACTGTGCTGGCAGCACTCCCAGCGGTAGGGGAATAAACTCATCCTTCCTGAAGGGGGTCAGGGTAGCACATCACAGCACCTTCTCCATCAGGTCTTTCTGCCTCTTATGACCTTTCAGCTTCATTTCCTACTTCTTACTGCTAGAGTCTTTCTCAGTTCAAATCACTGACAGTGAGAATCTGATCTAACCTAGCCCACATCACAGGCCTCTAACCATCCGAAGACTGGTCCACTGGAGTATGGTTGGGAAGCAGGAGCTTATGGTAGAAAAACACCCTCCCAGACTCACCCGTTTGACAGTGTCTGTGGCAGAGCTGGAGGAGTCCTTGTAGGCAGACACCCTAAATGGCATGTCATGCTCAAACTCCAGAAAACAAATGTGATGTGCTACAGTGGCTGGGGCAGGTGAGTATAGAAGACAGTATATAAGGATAGAATGGATGGTATATATTTTATATACAGATGGTGACAAAAAAATGCATATACATTTTAAGAAAGGAAAAAACTGTATTAAAGTTGTAATACTCAATGCCTGGGTGCAGTGGCTCCCACCTGTAATCCTACCACTCTGGGAGGCCAAGGAGGGTGGATTCCCTGAGCTCACAAGTTCGAGACAAGCCTGAGCAAGAGTGAGACCCTGTCTCTGAAAAAATAGCCAGGCCTTGTGGTGGGCACCTGTCGTCCCAGCTACTTAGGAGACTGAGGCAAGAGAATCACTTGAGCCCAAGAGTTTGAGGTTTCTGTGAGCTATGACACCACAGCACTCTACCAAGGGGCAACAAAGTGAGACTCTGTCTCCAAAACAATAAAAAAAAAAAAAGTTGTAATACTCAAGTCACGTTTGACTTCTACAATTACAAGAGATATGAAATACAATATATAAGATAACAAACATAGCATGTATTGAATATTATAATTTTAATACAGTTTTTTCCTTTTTTAAAATATGTATACATTTTTTGGCACCTTCTCTGTGTGTGTGTGTGTACGTATATACATACATATATACATATATATCTGTGTGCTGTACAGAACTAGCTAAGTCTGCCTAGTAGAGCCTGGAAGGTTCCCCATAGTCTTGAACTAGGTCTTGCAGGACAAGCTAGGAGTAGGGTTTTGCCCAGCAGGTAGCCAAGAGTAAGACAAGCAGAGGGAACCACTTGTGCACAGAGGCGTGAGAGAAGCTGTAGTGGCCCTAAAGGGGTTGGCCTTCCAGCCACCCATGTACTGGCCTAACCAGGTGCCTGGGAGGCATTTTTGGCAGCTGCTCCAAGGGAAACATGCCATCCTTTGAATCATCTGGGGCACTCCCTGTTCCCACCTTTCATGAGCCAGTGCCAATGGGTTCTCCGGGCCAAGACATGCCCCACCCTGATCCTGTTGGACTTGTGCACTCTGCCAGGATCTCTGCCACAGGTGGCGTGGCCTGGGGCTCCTGCTGCCACTCAGAGAACAGCAGCAGCCCGGTCGGTGCAAACGCACATCCTTCCTCCTTCAAGTGAGGCTCCCAGTGACATCAACTAAGCCTTGGGAAAGGGACGGCAAGTGGGTGTAGTTGCCAGTTTGGCTCTGCTGTTCTTATGTCGTCCTCACACGGAGCGGTGCGGAGGTTCTTGTCTCTGGTTTCCAGAGGCGCTGAAGTTGCTGACTTTTAAAGCACCACACAAATAAAACAATGAATAAGTCAACTACAACAAAAAGAAGGGTGTCACCACCAGCGAGTGTGAGAGATGGTGATAATGGAGACATCCATGAGGCTTCGTGTGCGCTCTAATCTTTCTCCATCACGAATGCCGAGTAATCTTAACTAAGGACTTGACTTTGGGGGACCTCGTTTTTCTCATCTGAAAAATCAAGAGGTTGTGTTTTTATGAACTTACTGTCCCTTATGACTCTTAAAATCATAGATGGGATGTTAGTATTCTCAGACTGGGTTATGGTAACAGTCCCCAAATTCATATATAGTCTCTAGTTGGAGGCCTTGAGCAGCCAACATTCACAGGTGTCCCCTACCTGGTCTCCAGACGACGTGGCCTCATGATGGTCTATCTAGGATGGAACTGGGCATCACTTAAATTGTTTTCTTTGATTTTGAAGGCAGAGGAATTACTTTTAAAGAATCAAAGCAAATCCACAGGTTGTACACACCCAAATATATACACATAGACTTTCTTGACAGGTAAATTAGGCCCCCACATAGCTCACCCCAGTAAAAAATGCATGCTCTCTGCCCGTGCTTCTCCCAAGAGAGTGGTTAAATCTTCTGACTGTAGAAGTATTTGGAGGCAAAGTCTCAGTCTCGGTGCATGTTTGTGTCATTTTCCCACTTCAACTCCAAGTTTGTCCGTGGCGTTTGTCACCTTCTTCTGTTGGAAGAGATATCTCTAGAAGCAGGACGGCCAAAGCTGTTCCCCCTCAGGTCTCCCGGCCTGGATTCAATCTTATTTTTTCAACTGTTACATTCTCCACTGGAACAGCCTGAGCTGTTCTGCCGCTGTCCTGTTCTCTTTCTCCCTCGATCTCTCTCTGTGCATCCACATTCATGAATCCCATCACACGCCCCAGTACAACATTGTTCCTGAAACTTCAGAGATGTTCTCCTCTGATCAGAAGAAACAGATCCTGTGGACTCCCCCCCACCCTGCTCCCACCTGTGAGGGCTGATGTAAATTGTTGCTTTTTATCCCATCATCTGAAAATGTGCTAATATAAAGCCAGGCTTTTAAAAATCCTTAGGTTTGCAGCTCTCATATGATTTATAGAACCAAAACAACCTTACAAAGGAAATGTGGACAAGACAACAAAATCCTTATTCATTTAATATGGCCAATGATGCCGTTTTAAATTGCTAAAACTGGGGCCAGGTGCAGTGGTTCATGCCTGTAATCCTAGCACTCGAAGAGTGGGCATCGTGGCAAACACCTGTAGTCCCAGCTACTTGGGATGCTGAGGAAAAAGCATCATGTGAGCCCAAGAGTTTGAGTTTGCTGTGAATCATGACGCCATGGTACTCTACCTAGGGTGACAAAGTGAGACTCTGTCTCAAATAAAAACAAAATAAGTAAATTTATTTTATTCAATAAATAAAATTGAATTTCTGCATCAATTGTGACTATGATATGGGCCAAGCTGGTGCAGGATCTTTTGAGTTTGGCCTGCCTGTACTATCACGTGTCACACCCAATTAATGGCCAAGTCTTCATCTGGGCAAGACTCCAACAGGCCTTGCTTTGCTTACAATAAACACGCTGTTTATCAATTAATGCTCCCTCTGTTCTTTAACTGAGGGATAACCTGCGATAATTTAGGTTCAGTGCCGTGTGATAAAGACACACACATGGGTAGTGAAAGCTGGTGGCACCAATAGGTTACTAGATTATAGATGGTTAAGTGTTTGTTCATATCCCCAAAGAGGATCATGAGATCAATTTAGCAAGTTGTTACAAGCACTTTAAAAAAAAAAAAGTTACAGAGAAGAAGAGAAAATATGGAGTATCATATGGTGTCAGAATAAGTATCATACTCAGAGAACTGTTTCATGCACACACGTGACCAATCCATGTAGATGTTGGCATCCCTGCTGGGTCAGGGCCCTGAAGACCATTTACTGTAGCAGGCTGAATAATGGTCCCCAGGATATCAAGTGCTGATCCCCCAAACCTGTAAATGTTACTTTAAGAGAGAACAGATCTTTGCATATGTGATTATATGAAGGGCTAGTGAGGGGTGGATTATCCTGGGTTGCCCATGTGGGCTCTACATGCAATCACGTGTTCTAAGAGCAAGGCTGAGGGGGAATTTCACAGAGTCGTGGCCCCATTGATGCCTTGGTTTTTGGCCCAGTGAAACTGTCTTCAGACTTGTGGCCTCCAGAACTCTGAGAGAATAAATCCTGCTGTTTTAAACTGCCCTGTTTGTGGTTGTTACAGCAGCCACAGGAAACTGACACAGTCCCCCTCTCCCCGCCCCTGCACCGGTGGTTGTATTCTGGGGCAACTGGGGACAATCCCAGGGAAGGCACCAAGACTACCGGGGAGGTGGGAGGTGACACTTGGGCTTAGAGCTATTTCCCAATTGGCTTGGAGCATTTCAGTGTTTTCACAGCTGGTACAGCTGCACTGGGCTAGACTGGCAGCCCAGCGGTTCTATTTGTGCACGAATTTCAGCATTCAGAAACTGGGTCACCGCATATGATGAATTTCTTACATGGTCCCTGCCAAAAAAAAAGCTTGAAGGCCACGAATTCAGATGACCCAGTCTATGCTGAGAACTGATTTTTTTTCAATGAACATGGGCGTGTAGATAAACATAAGTGAATAATAAAAATTAAAAATAATTTTTAAGAGAACTAATTTTTTTAGGTCATCAGGCCTATGAAAATACAAAATTTTAATATTCTCACAGAGAATCTGTAGATGCCAAGATTCATCAGTAGGCACCCAAGGTGCTTTCTTTTACTTTTTTCTCAGAAAAAGAAAAAAATCTGCCTCTAACAGGAAGTGTTTCTATTTTTTACATCTCTTGCACCTTAAGCCTAATTGGTGTGGGCTGGGCTGCCCATGCCGTGTCCACCTGCTCACCCTTTTAGATCAACTCTTGCCCCTGCTCCTCACCAGCAGGTTCCAGGTGTTACTGGACAAAGAGGCTCCAGCCACTTGTCACTGTCAGCAATATGCAGAGATAGAGACAGGTCCAAACAAGCTTTGTCAGAAGGCCAGCGATTCTGGAGAACAGTGAGAGGAGGCGCTCAATTCCATTTTCCTTCAGTTACAATTCTAATAAATTTTATAATGAAAAACAAGGAACCCGACCTAGAAAGTTTTTACTTTATCTGATAGGAAGTGACATCAAAGTCAACTCCATTCTAACAATGCCAAATGTTCCCACAACAGAAAGGTGATTTTTGTTTTAACAAAATATCTGAATCAGTGAACACCCTATCATTGAAGTAACTTCTACTCTACAGTATCCCAATACCCATTGTCTATGTGTGACTACCTCGTCTGAGACACATATCCCTACAAACATAGTGAAACCCTAACTAAATACTAACCAGGGGGTGTGGGAAAGAAAGTGAGCTAAAGCAGACTGGTGTCCTCAGCTGTCCTGCTTCAGCTTAGCGTCTCAGACTCCATCTTGCAGACTGCTTTTCTGGTTTCAAAGGCTGCTGAGACCCCACTCTCGGCTGGGCAGGCTGGGAGCGGCCCTGACCATCTGCCCTCACCCTCCCCTCCTCCTCCCTCTGCCCCAGGGCCCACTGTCTTTTGTTTAAGTCAGCCAGGCCTCCTTGCTTGCCACCATAGTCTCAGAGGACTGACTGACAGCCCCATGGTCTTAGAAGCAAAGATGTGAAGGAAAGTCCTGCTTCAAAAATAAAACAAAACACTGTCGCTGAGTTTAACAAACCTCTTGCTCTGGGGCCTCTTTTCTGCTCCTCTTCATGCCTCAACTCCCACCCCCATCCCAGCCCTGAGATAAGACGGGGCTGGTGGGGTCCTCACCTATCAAAGAAAGCTGAGCCTTGTACCCCAAATGCTCTGTCTCAACCAAAAAGCCCTTCCGTGCACTCCAGAAGACTTCGGCCCACAGGTGGGTTGGGTGTTGTTACAGGTAGTGCTGCCTCTTTTCCTGGCAGAAAAGCCTTGAACAACCAGGTCCTGGGGTTCAGGTCCCCATGGCATCTGGAACATTCCCGCATTTCTCACTCCAGGTCACGCCTGAGCTCCAGCTCCACCTTGAGGCCATCAGAGGTGCCTACCCTGAGGGGAAGCCCCCGCAGGAGGGACCCAGGCGTCCTCTCCAGCAGAACCATCTCCTGCACCTGCACAGCCAACCCTAACGTGGGGAACGTGACCCATGTGTGTTTAGCCCTTTCCACCATCTTCACATGCGTCTGATCATCTGATCCTCACCGCAGCCTTGGGAAGTGATCGTGTTTGCATCGCTCCATTTCATAGATTCACAAAACTGGGACTCATAGCTAAGGAGACGCACCACGCTATTCATCTAGTGAGAAACGGAGCCTGTGGAGCTCCGTCTTCTGAAGCTGGCTCCTATCCACGTTCCTCCCCACTTCTTTGCTAATCCTCCCTGTGTAGCAAAGTGGACCTTCGAGACTCACCGGGGAAGGTTGCACCTGCTTCAGTGCTCAAGCAGTGCAAGCTGAGGTCAGTGGTGGGCATCCTGCTCCAGGGCCATCCAGACCTGAGTGCTGGGCTTGGGGAAGAAGCTCAAAGATGGCCCCCACTGCACAATCCAGGGAGCTGAAGGAACCCCTTCTCTCCCAGTCACAATAACCCAGCTTCCTGTGCCTTCTCTCCCTTTTACCCACACTAGACCTTGGGGTGCAGTCCAGGCCTGCCCTACAAGCCTTGCCTTGTTGACTCCTTCAGCCCAGCCTCCACACCCCCTGCCATGGTGAGGAATTAGGAGAGCAATGCCTCCTTGGGTGACCTAGAACCCAGAGACTTCAAGGAAATTACAAAGTCGGAGAAAGAAACGTCAGAAGGAAACAGCCAGGTCTCCTGTCCCCTTTGCCTAACCCACAGTGGTAAGGCCTGTCAAAAATGTGGATGACTCGCATAGAAAACAGGAACTTAGAACTATATCATCATCTTCACCACCAGCGTTGTTAATTTTTTTTTAAAGCCAGGTATTAAGTGCCAAGCACTATTTAAAGTACATTCGTATATTAGTCTATTCATTGAGCACTTCACATACTTAACTTCCTTATTCATCTTATCTACAAGGACCCTGATGGGCTGGGTCTGTTATTTGCCCATTTTATACAAGGGAAAGCGCAGGGTTAGAAACCTGAAGTCATTTGTTCAAAGTCATACAGCCAATAAGTGGTGGACCTGAAACTCAAATCGAAGTACTCAAATCTCAAAACTTGTCTTCTATGCCACATAAACATAAAGAGTCACTTTTAGGGCTCAGCACTTTTAGCTCAGTGACTAGGGTGCCAGCCACATACACCAGAGCTGGCAGGTTCAAACCCAGCCCACGTCTGCCAAACAACAGCGACAACTACAACCAAAAAACAGCCAGATGCTGTGGCGGGCACCTGTGGTCCCAGCTACTTGGAAGGCTGAGGCAAGAGAATCGCTTAAGCCCAAGAGTTAAGCCACAGCACTCTACCCAGGGCAATGTAGTGAGACTCTATCTCGGAAAAAAAAAAAAAGGCACTTTTAGAACTAGACAAAGTTGCTGAAATAAACAAGCCAGTCTGTCCAGCAGAAGCCTGACAAATGGGAGAGAGGAGAGAAGTGGAAGGCAGCCCCCTGCCTGTCAAGGCCTCCCCAGTAGGCTCCCAGAGTGTGTTCTCTGGAGAAGCAGATAAGAGGGAAAGGGAACACCTACAGGGTCAGGAGGGTCAACGGTTCAAGGTCAGCAGAGAAGGCACAGGCTTTGGAATTCTCTCCCTTTACCAGCCCCTGGGATCTATCCCTACCCAGACTTGCCTTCTGAAGCTTACAGGATTGGGCGAGATTCTGTCCCCCTGACTTTTTTCCATGTGTCCTGGCCCACCCTCTCCATTCTAGACTCTCTGATGCTCCTACCACCTGCCCTCTGGCGATCTTTTTATCTAAACCAAGGCAATCGTAGTGTCCAACCCATAGCCTGTGGGCCACAGGCGGCCAAGGATGGCTACAAATGCAAAATCATAAACTTACTTGAACGCTTGAAAAATCTTGTGATTTTTTGGTGGAAGTTGATTGTGCAGTTCTTGAGCGTGAACTTTATAGACAACATCATGTCACAATGTCATGCAAAATAAACATATGTAGCTCTCACTATTCGCGTGCATGCACATGGTGTGTGGCTTCTGGTGTATTGTCCAAACAACACCACTAGACATTACATGTGCTCATGGAGACTTAGTGAGGCAGAGATTACCATAATATTTCAACCTGCCATTGCAACATTAAGCATTTCATGCTATTTACAGTCAGGTAAGCATTCTTATTAGATTATTAAGATAGTTGCACTCACACATCGCCCATTCTGCTTTACAATCAGCCCCTCGCCTCACCCTGCTTCAGCAGCCCAGATGTGGAGGAGGGCCCAGATCTTATTTTCTATTCCTGCCAATTAATTTTCATAATCAAAGTAAATATAGTCCCTTACCTATTATTATTTTCCTAATCCCAGTATGGCTTCTATAGCATCTCAAAAGAAACCAGAACCCCCAAAAAGAAAAATTATGGACGAGGGAAGACTGGTGAGTGAAAAGCGAACAGATGACTGTTTCTTTTTATCGAGGCAAATAGCAAGGCACTCTGCTTAATTCATGGGGATTTTGTGCAATTCTTCAAAGACTATAATTTGAAAAGGCATTATATGCAAAAACATGCTGCCAAATTCTATGCGTCTGAAGAATTGTGTGGTAAGGGCAAAATAGGGGAACTGAAAAAAGTCTGCTTCTCAACAAAAATTTTGTTAAAAATTTCAACTCAGGGCTCGGTGCCTGTGGCTCAATCGGCTAAGGCGCCAGCCACGTACACCTAAGGTGGTGGGTTCGAATCCCCAGCCCGGGCCCGCCAAACAACAATGATGGCTGCAACCAAAAAATGGCCGGGTGTTGTGGTGGGCGCCTGTGGTCCCAG
>CAUYQV010138941.1:0-37727 GCA_963574575.1 Galagoides demidoff
ATAAAAGGTAACTCACCCTCATACCTGGGCTGCTGACTGTCTCTCGGAGCAGCAGCCCCTGCAGCAGGTAAAATAAATTACCAATTAATTAACCTAAGTGGGGGTCTGAGTCTATTTTTCCAGGTCCCCTAAGTTATTTCACTAATATATGGTCTAGTTTGGAAAATGTTCCATGTACTGATGAGTTGAATGTGTATTCCCCAGTTTGGGGTGGACTGTCCTGTAAATCTGTGTTAGGCCCATTTATTCTAGAGTTTCATTTAAGTCCAGTGTTTTTCAGTTGATTTTTGGTCTCAATGATTTGTCTAGTTCTGTCAGTGGAGTGTTGAAATCTCCCACACTCAATTACTGTTGGTTTTTTTTCATGGTTCTAATAGTGTTTACTTTATAAATCTGTGAGTTCTGATTATAGGTGGATAAATACTTAGGATTGGTATGTCTTCTTGCTGAATAAATCCCTTTATTGTTGTATAATGGATTTCCTTGCTATTTTTAACTGCTGTTACTTTAGTATTTTTAATTTTTTTAATTTAAGACAGAGTCTCATTATGTTGCCCTTGGTAGGGTGCTGGGGCATCACAGCTCACAGCAACATCACTTCAGGTGCCCACCACAATGCCTGGCTATTTTTTGTTGCAGTTGTCATTGCTGTTTAGCTGGCCCAGGCTGGGTTCCAACCCACCATCCCCAATGCATGTGGCCAGTGCCATAACCACTGTGCGATGGGCGCTAAGCCTATTTTAGTATTTTTGTAATCTGATATGTGAATAGCACTCCTGCTCACTTTTAGTTTCTGTTTGTGAAAATATTTTCTGCCCCTTTACCTTGAGTCTATGAGAACCTTTGAGAGTTAAATGAGTCTCTTTGAAACAGCAGATATTTGATCTGTGGTTTTTTGTTTTTGGGGTTTTGTTTTTTTGCAGTTTTTGGCTGGGGCTGGGTTTGAACCTGCCACCTCCAGCATATGGGGCTGGTGCCCTACTCCTTTGAGCCACAGGCACTGCCCCTAATCTGTAGTGTTTTATTAACCACGTTAATAAGACATTCCATTCCACCAGTATATATATATACATATATATATATACATGTATTTTTTTTTTTTTTAGACAGAGTATCACTTTGTTGCCCTTGGTAGAGTGCTGTGGCGTCATAGCTCACAGCAACCTCAAACTCCTGGACTTCAGTGATTCTCTCGCCTCAGTCTCCCAAGTAACTGGAACTACAGGCACCTGCCACAATGCCTGGTTATTTTTTAAAGATGAGGTCTTGCTCTGGCTCAGGCTGGTCTTGAAACTGTGAACTCAGAAATCCTCAGCCTTCCAAGCACTGAGATTACCGGCACGAGCCACCGTACATGACCTTCACCAATATACATCCCTTAAGTGGGAACATTAGACCATTTATTACATGTTAATGTTAATATAAATATATAAGATACTGTTCCAGATATTATATTGATTATTACTTTGTTTTATATTCTTATATTTATATTAATTTGCTTTATATTCTTCTTTGTGTTACTGCTTTATAAAAGCCATGAGTATTTTTTTTACTTTTATTTATTTTTATACTGGAGAGTATCAACCTTTTGCTTAAAACCCTTTTGAGCATTTCTTTAAGTGCTGGTCTTTAGTGACAAATTTCCTTAGAGTTTGCTTATCTAGGAAAGACTTTATTTCTCTCTTGTTTATAAAACTTAGTTTTGTAGAATACATTCTTGGCTGAAAATTATTCCAATTAAGAAGATTAAAGACAGGATCCCAATCTGTTCTGGATTGTAAAATTTCTGCTGAAAAGTCTTGTGTTAATCTAATGGATTTTCCTTTGTAAATTATTTGATACTTTTGTCTCACAGCCCCTAGGATATTTTCCTTTATGTTGACTTTAGCCAGTCTGATGACCATATGCCTTGATGATGTCCCTTTTGTAATGAGTCTTCCAGGAATTCATTGAAGTTCTTATATAGGGATGTCCAAACCTCTGGCAAAATCAGGAAAGTTTTCCTCTATTACTTCTTAAAATAGGTTTTCCATGCTTTTTGCTTTTTCTTCTTCTATCCCAGTGCTAACTATGATTCTTATGTTTGGTCATTCTACATAACCCCAGATCCTCACTTCACTTTTAAATGCACACATTTATTTTAAGACAGAGAATTTTATGATGAAAACAAGTCAGTTACCTTATAAAGTAGCCAATATTCTGTCTATATCTGATTATTTTCCTGTAATCAGGTTCAAGCTTAAACATTTTTGGCAAGGGCATATCATTTGTGATATTATGTACATTTTACTATTTAATTTCACCACCACTGACAATGCATAATTTGATACCTTGTTCCAGTAAACTTCCATCACTTTACTATATAGGTACTGTTTTCCTTAAATTAGTAAATAATTGAGAAAGTGACACTTTGATGTTATATAAATAAATGCACCACAATATTTTACATAATGGTTATAAGCATTAAATTATTATATTCTAAGTTGAAAAATGGTGACTTTCTGATTATTCTATCCCCTAATTTTGCTATCACATAATTCTATTATTGGACATTCTTCCATAAAGGAGAAAATTTGCTCTTCATTTGTCTCAAATGGTCTTCCGTACTTTATTACTACTACTACTATTATTAAATGTGTTGTCATTGCTATCAGTGTATTCTTTAGTTTTTAAATTAACTCTGATGTAACCAGTATGAGCCCCTTAAGGACAGATCCTGAATTCTATTGACACAGTTCATTTAGGCTCCAAATACCTCCTGGCCTTATGGCATAAAGCAGCTGTCCAAAACTTCCCTTGGCCAGGTGCAGTGGCTCATGCCTGTAATCCTAGCCCTCTGGGAGGCCAAGGCAGGTGGATTGCCTGAGCTCACAGGTTGAAGGCCAATCTGAGCCAGAGTGAGACCTCATCTCTAAAAACAGCTGGACATTGTGGCAGGTGCCTATAGTCCAGCTACTCTAGAGAATCGCTTGAGCTTAAGTGCTTGAGGTTCTGTTAGCTACAATGCCATGGCACTCTACTAAGGGTGACAAGAAACCTTTCCTCGAAATTTTACCTGGAGTCAGTCATTCCCCCAAGAAGCCCTAGATGATTATAGATGAAATTATCTTGAAACAGAGATCTTGTCTCTTCAAGGTACTCATTACTAGTATGAGACTCACTTAAGGATTTTTAACTTCTACTTTTACCTCTGTTCTAATCTGAAACCCAACTGATGAGAACTGAATCAGTCAATGAACAAATGAATAATTGACAATACACTTAATCTTATCACTGACTAAGCTAAGATATACTCTAAAGATGTAAATAACTATTCTGACAGTAGGGCTTTTTAATGAAGATTTTTTATTTTAGGCCTAATGGAAAAATTTGGTAAAGTGAGGGAGAAGAAGAAAAATTAAGAATCAGTGAAAATATATAAGGGGATAGAGAGGAGTGCACAGCAAATATTTGTAAGACCAGGGAGAGTGGGTTTGGGCTTTAGAGCCCAAGTTTGACTGTGAAAGAATTGGAAATACATCTCTGTGTTAACTTTTTCACAAAGTATCAGAGCCCTTGGACATCTGAGTTTTTATTAACTTAACCTCTGAGAAGAAGATGGTAAGAAAATACAGAGGGAAGCAATGCAAAAGCCAGGTGCTGTAATGGACGTGCCCCTGGCCTTAGGTCATCAGAAGGTTATCTGAATCTTCCTGATGGAACATGTAAATATGAGCTCTACATCATTGTAAGGTTTACTTACATTTTATGTTTCGAGCTTCTGTTTTCCTATCTAGTTCACTTGTAAGGAATTACTCCGTGCTGGAAATGCCATCTTGAAACAAAGTGAGAAATGTGGAAATTACTAGCACTTGTTTCTCAATACATAAAAGTGATACTGGAAAATTGTCATTAGAAGTTCCAAGCTGAAAATCAATTTAAAGAAAATGGAAGGAATTGTCCAATCGACAGACGTTTATTGGGTGTATAACCCTGTACAATGGAGCAATACTTTTCTCTAAAATATAATTACAGGAGAATATGATTATAATTTATTTTTCAAATGAGATAGTGCCTGCCAATGTTAACAAAAACAAAATATAGCTACCAACCAAACAAATAACCCCATCCCCTGGAAATATTTAAGATGATGCTGGTTTGAATAAATTGATTTATGTTCATTAGAGCACTGTAAATACCAGAAGGGGCATTTCAATGAAATAAAATTAAATTTTATAAAGCAAATTTGGACTGCATCCAGAACAAAATCGACAGCATATTGATACAGCATATTTTTCAGAGAAACGTCTGGTTTGTGGAAAGAGCACCACAGACAGTCCATTGAATGTCTCGCCTACTCTGACTTCCAGGGCCAGGAGAATCCATAGATTGATCCAGTAAAGAGTTTTCAAATGATAGGACTTAAGTTTTATTTATTTCTTTGTTTTCCATTTTTTTTCACAAGGTTTGGCACTCAGAAAACATTCAATTAGTGTGTTTGGATGAATAAATAAATGAATGTATAAATGCATTAAATGAAAGGTTAGATGATATAAAAAAATGTTTTCAAAACTCAACTAATTATGTTAGAATCCATATTGCATGCTAGCTGTAATAGAAAATAATTTTTAATTGTTCAGGCTTTTATCTTCCTTTTAAAGCAGAACAAAGCATATCTTCATTTTAATAATTAATTTCACCAGTATAATAACTCAGCTGCCTCAGTGAGTTTGATGACACAAGAATAAGCCAGCTTTGACTTTGCAGAGTGAAAAGTTTACAACTTTTCACTGAAAAGAGACTTCAAATACACTGACTATGGTCATGAGAGTAAAGAAAACCTTTCTAATAGAAAACACTTTTCTTAACACTATGTTTAAATATTGAATAACTGGGTGCTTTGCTTTGATTGTTAAATCTATAAGTTTTGTGAACATATGGCAGCCTCCTAATACAGCATTCCTTGGGATAGCTAAAGACCCAGGATGTGCTGAATTAAGTAGCAGTCTCTTGAGGCAAAGCTGTAATTAATTAAAAGAATCAGTAAGCATATCGTGGGTGCTTCCAATACCATCTCCTGGTGCATCTAAACATGCTCGGGGACCTTAGACAGCTATGCCCATCTGCAGTGAAGGGCAGCCTCATCTTTCCAGGCTATTTTTACATGCTGTAAATACAACTAGAGGGTGCAATTAACTCAAGCTCTGGGCAGGTCAGTTTGGGCCATCACTGTAGTAACAAGGACCTGTAGCACATGACAAGCACATTGTTAATGCCTGAATTTCTGCTTAGTTTGAAAGGTCAAGGTCAGCTGGGTTCAAGTTTTCCCTTCTTCTCTCCCCCACTGCTGCACCTTGTTGATTTGGTGCCGGCACCAAAGATTTTCACATTCCACTGGGCATTGTATTTACACTGCCTAGTTAATTCTGGATTTATTTATTCGTATGGATAAAGACTACACCTGTCCACAGGCAAAGCATGTGCCACTCATCCGATGACTGATGCCAGCCCTTCAAGAGAGGCTGGGCAGGAGTGGGACACGACCACCTTCTAACCAAAATACCCAGGGACCACTACACGGACCATGTTAGTATTTCTGGACATGACCAGCCTTTTCACTTTCCATTTCCTATAAATGGGAAGCAATATGCCAGTGACAGGCTGACGGATGTTTCTCTGAGCGCTCCAGATAGCGCTTGCTTCTGTGGAGAGTGCTGTTTACAAAACTGGTAAACTCTGGCATCGGGTTTAATTCAAGGGAGGAAGAATGCTTTTGTTTATTATGAGCCCTCAAGCGGAGCTATCAAGACTAGTGATTAAATTAAAAACATTTTTAAGCAAAGAGAAGCAGCTTGTATCTTGTGGAAGAATAGATTACAGATTCATCCCTGAATTAGAATGAAGGCATATGGGGAGCCATAAAGTTAGTCTGTCCGGACCTTGTCTTCTAAATGTGCTGGAGTCGTGGCAAGGCTTTTTAATCCTCTTTTCTGGAATTTTTCCTCCATTGAGCCCATTATGAGACTCAAGCCCTGCACCTTAGGAACACATAGTTATAAAACACTGGACCATCTTCAGCCCACTGCCTTGCACATATACTGCAACTGATTTCAAAATCTCGTCCTTATTCCTGGCCCTGTTCAGCTAGAGGGCCAGGTGGGTTCAGCCAAGCTGGACAGTCACATGTCTTTAAGTATTCATGGAGGGGTCAAATTCTATTTTTTTTTTTTGAGATAGGATCTCATTTCATTGCCTTGGGTCAAGTGCAGTGGTCTCACCACAGTTACTGCAGCCTCAAATGCCTAGGCTTAAGTGCTCCTCTTTCCTCAGCTTCCAGAGTAGCTGGGACGACAGAGGCACATGTCACCTGGCTAATTTTTCTATTTTAGTAGAGACAGGGTCTCCACCTTGCTTGGACTATTCTCAAACTCCTGAGCTCCTCCTGCCTCAGCCTCCCAGAGTGCTGAGATTACACGTGTGAGCCCCTGTGCCTGGCCCAAATTCTGTTTTTAGAAGAGCCATGTGTACACCCTGAATGCCATTTCAGCTCTCCATCATTCTCACGAGGGTGAAGTAAAATATAAACGTGTGCATGCGGATGTGCTAGATGAGTAGATCTTTAGGCCTCAGGTCAAGTAATCACTGCCTCTTCTGTAACTATGAATCGTAGTTCATTTGTTCACTTTTCTACAGCCTGTATCTTCTCCTACAGTGTAAAGGTCACGAGGCAAGGTGGCCAGAGGTCTGCAGGATGGCCCCTGCATGCTCATGCTCACACCTGGTCATCCCCTTGGCACTGCATCAGGACTCATCTATGTGGCCAATGGGATACAGTGATAGCAATGGTACGTCCCTTCCAAGATTAGATTACAAAAACTATGGCTTCTGACTTGGGGTTTCCCCCCCCTTCTCCAGAACACCTATGTGTGTCTCTCTCTCTGTCTATCACTCTCTCTTCACTTGCTCTGGGGGAGACCAGCTGCTGCCTCCTGAGCAGCCCTAGGGTCCATGTGCCAAGGAACTGAATGCTCTCGCAGTCAGTCATCTGAGTGTACTTGAAAGCCAATTCCCTTGCTCCTTTAGTGACCGCATTTCTGCCCAATAACCTGAGTGCAGCTTCATGAGAGGCTCTGAATCAGCCAGGCAGCTAGGCTACTCAGAAAGAAACCGTGTGATATAACCGATATTTGCTTTAAATGGCTTAGTTTTGGTGTAATTTGATCTACAACAATAGATAACTAATACAGGATGATCCATGTTTGATTGCAAGTTCCTCAATAAATCTGCTGAAAAAATACTTGAATGAAGCCAGACAGCTTCGGCACCGGTCCAGGCACTTGCTCTAAGGACGTCTTTGTATTTTCTCAGGCCAAAGCAGCTGCCGTCCGACTGCAGCTGTAACTTAGGGAAATCCACTTGTAAATAAACTGGGAGACTTTTTTTTATCTCAAGAAAGACCTCAGTGGAAATAAGGAGCTTATGTGGTCTGACAATTAAGTACAAGAACTCATCTTAGAAAAAGTGCTACATACCTCACTGCTGAATATCACTCGGGTCACCTCCACCCTCCTCCCCATGGGAAGCTGTGCGCTGAGGCCGGTGCCTGGTCCGGGGCAGCATGTCAAAGGCGCACTCACTCTGCCGTGAGCTATGTAGCACTTTTTCTAGGACAAGATCTTGTACTTAATTGTCTGACCTCATAGTTAATAATAACTGAGGCTGCCTTGAGTGTGAAGGTCACACGTTTTGTTAAGCAGTTGACATCGCACAGGTTATTTAGAGGGTCAAACATAAGAACTTCTGAAGGATGATTTTTGTTTTGTTTCTAGGCTTTTGCCAGGGTGCTGATAATTTGGGCATGGTGAGGGAGGAGCCTTTCCTGGCTGTCTGTCCTGCTGGTCTGGAGTCTCTGTTCCCAAGGGTTTGGCATTCTCTCCCAATCCTCCCGTGTTCCCCACCCCCCCACCTGACGCAGATTACAGGAACAGGGCTTCCCTATTCACAGAAACAACGAGGAATGCTCAGACCCTCTGGATTCAGTTGTCATTGTTCATATTTTTAAAAATAAGAAAACCATGAAAAATTTCTAAACTTACTTTCATTCTTGGCTTATTCTCTATGCAATGGTTGTTCAGCCCTGTCTATAAAAGTCTCTGACTTTTATGTTTCGCCTTTCCCTGTGAGTGACCAGAGAGCCCTCTGGCGCGTCCTGCCTTTTGGCAGTGGGGGAGTCATCTTCAACCTGAACGGAACGTGGAGAAGCCTCCTTAGTGCCAGGTAAGTTGCTCGCTGGTTATTTATGTCATATCGCGATGTCAAGGCCACAAAAGTCGAAGTCTTTTTTCATGAAGACTGTGTACTAGGGAGCACCTGACTACTACAGTTACCACTGGAGAAGAAGGTGAGCTGACCCAGGGGTTCAGATAACAAAGACCACCTGTTATTTGGCCCATCAAAAAATAAAGAAAATGGAGACTAAGAGGTTTGGTGGTGACTGAGAGTGTGCAAGCAGCAGCAAAATTATGCATGTCTTCACTGTGGAAAGCTTCAGACGTTCTGGATGTCTTGTCAGGCTTGGTCCCCAACAGCTGGGCTGCAGACCGAGCTCTGGGCCCAGTCCCTCTGCATGGGCTGCCTGCCTGACTTCTGTCTCCCGTCACCTCAGAGGTGGCTTTCGCTTCTGATAGGAGCGCAGACCTTACTGCAGACTGAGCATGAGAGGGATCCAGGCTGCGCTCCTTATGAGAATCTACTGCCCTCTCTGGTCTGTCCTAAAACTATCTTCCATGAAACTATTCCTGGGTGCCAAGAGGTTGGAGACCCCTGTTGGAGAGCACTAGAATTTTAAATGCATTATCATTTGCACTGGCTAGAAATTGCTGTGGTTACGTCTAGCCTTGGTTAACCACATTTCTAACCATGGGCTTCATGAATATCTTCTACTTGGAGTAACTCTCCTCTGTTTTAATAGCCAATGAAGTGCCTTGTATTTAGTAAATATTTTTAAATGTTAATTGAATCTTTACTGTACCCAGCTTTGGCTGTTCAATTTATTAAAAATTCTCTAGCCATGGGTAGTGGTGGGACGCTGTAGTCCCAGCTACTTGGGAGAATCACCTAAGCCCAGGAGTTGGAGATTGCTGTGAGCAGTGACGCCACAGCACTCTACCAAGGATGATAAAGTAAGACTGTCTCTTAAAAAAAAAATCTCCCTCTGTCTTGACCCCCTCTAACACATTCACAGATGGAAACCCCACCCATCTTCATCACATTAGTGTTTTCTAAATCAGCGAATGTCCCTAACGCCTGCCAATCATCTTTGCACTTTATTCAGGATGGACTTGAAAACTAACCTGCATTGAACTTTCCTCCGCCACAGTGATTTTTCCCCCATTATTTATGGGCTATGAGTGACTCAAATATCTGTTCCCATCAGCTCTTCATTTGGTTCCTGAAGGCAAGTCTTCTGCTCTCTGCAATGAAGTTTCTTCTGAGACGGCATCATTCCTTATGCCTCTGCCATTCCCGATAGCCCTCGACATAAATGTTCATTTACACTGTCCTCAATGGAGTACACTTAATATGATCTTCAAATAGGAAACGGAGCCAGAGTCTAGGATAAATCCTCTTTTCATAGAAACCATAAATAATGTCAGCCGTGTTAACATGATGTGTGGCCAATATGGAGAGGTCTATTGCCTATGAATCTCTGAGTGCCTCAACTTCTCAGGCTTGGCTCTCTGTATATTTTTTATAAGACACAGAGAAGTAGCTTGTCTTCTTTCCATGTGCAAAGAGGCCACTGCTTATGCTGCTTCCCAAGATTCCTCTCTGTACAAAGTTAACTTTGAGAAAATTGTCTACTTTTTCTGTGGTCTCCTAAATATATCAAATATGTCCTTTGTATTGAAAATTTTACATTTAATCTTCAACAGCAAATAGAATAAAAAAATAATAATCATACTATCTATATCAAAGTTTTCTTTATGAATGTCACAAATGTCTTAGGTCCTCCATCCACAATCTATTATTCCTGATTTCTCAGCTTACATGGCACTGGACAGCCATGTGAATTTCTGCATTCTCTCCTTCACTAGCCTCTGTCTCAAATATCTTCAAAAGGCTTTAATCCCCTAGATTTCAACTCCTTTCCTACACAAAGACCCTTTTTCTTAGTGAATGGATCTGAAAGTGTGGACATTATGTCCCTCTGCTGGTCTGCAGTGGGTAGTTGGCACGTTTCAGACGTGGGTGGTTTCTGGTTCCAGTGAACGTCCTTGTCTGTAGGGAATGATTGCTTTGTCCTGCTTGACTCCTTCACGCTGGTAACCCCTGGCCGCTGACCCACCGCTTCCCAACCAAGGCTTCACTTCTTTGAATCATGTAGTACATTGCTTCAATCGCTCTTTTTGTCAATGTGATCAAATCCATGTTCTCTCATCCTTTTATTGCATTTGCCCTGCCAACCTCGTTCCTGGAACAATCCACCCATCCACCTTCCTGTCTCTGCAAGAAGGCTATGAAACAAGAAAAAAGGAAAAGCACAAGGAATGACACGGATTAGAGGACCTGCATTTTACAGTCTGAGCTCACGGCCCCAGCCTCATCCGGCCTCTCAATCATACTTAGAAATCCCACGGGTATTCCTGAGCAGATCCCTCGCCCATGTCTTAGAGTGGTTACTCAAACTTTTGTATTTTTCATCGAGCTTATCTCATCTCCCATTAATTCTATCCTGCCAAGAGCTAAAATTTTTTTTGAAGTATATGTAAAAAATTGGATTTCATTAAGAATCCAATATGGGGCTCAACCCAGAGCAAACATCGAGGAAACGTCAGTCATTATTATCATTGAATAATCAGAAAATGCAGAAAATGGGAAATAACACAGAATCCTACCACCTACTGGTATTTCCTATTCAGCAGTTTTTATTTTATTTTAAGTTTTTATTTTTTGAGACAGAGCCTCAAGCTGTTGCCCTGGGTAGAGTGCTGTGGCATCACAGCTCACAGCAATCTTCAACTCCTGGGTTTAAGTGATTCTTGCCTCAGCCTCCCAAGGATCTGGGACTACAGGTGCCCACCACAATGCCCAGGTATTTTGGCTATTTTTTGGTTGTAGTTGTCACTGTTATTTGGAAGGCCCGGGCTGGATTTGAACCTGCCAGCTCTGGTGTATGTGGCTGGAGCCTTAGCCGCTACAGGCACTGAGCCTATTCAGCAGTTTTAAACAGAAACAATAAAATTTAGATGGAAGTTATTTTCTCAAAATATAAATATTAATATGTATCTAAAGTTCAACAAAGTTTACTACAAACATTAAGAAGAAGCATTCCCAATATGTTTTAATTTCAGGTACCTTAATGAGGTGAAATTTTATATCTATTTGGTAAAATAATAAAATTTCACAAATCTGAGGCATGAAAAAAATGACATTTCTCTAATTTTTATTATTAAAAATTGTAAACATAGCCATAAAGGTGAAAGAAATGTTTGACGGACACCCATACACCTCCCACATCGGCTCGAGTATTTTATATTTGTTTTACTTTTCTCTTTGTATATTTGCTAAACATGTTAAAGTGATTTTGAGATATGACAATTGATAAATATTTCAGGATGCATCTCCTGGAAATAAAGACCTGGCTACACATGGTCATTATTTCATCGTCACACCAAAGAAAATGACTACTTCTTTGATATTAACTAACCCATAGTCCTTATTTAATTTTTTCTAATTTTCCCAAACATGTCTTCAGAAGCTGTTTTGTTTATTTCTTTAAACAAGATCCAGTCAAGGTCTACATAACACCTTTTGTTTCTGTATCTCTTTGGGGGCTTTTATTCTTGAACAGGCCTCTCATTTTTTCCCCGTTAACATTGACTGCTTGAAAAGAGCCGATAGTTGCCTTGCAGGTGATCACATTCTTCTGTGGTCTGTTGACTTACACGGTGGCATGTGGCTTGTCTCTCTACCCAGTCCCTGAATATGCTACATATTGGAAATTAAGTCTAAAAGCTTAGATTAAGCTTAGACAGTTTTATTTTTTTCTGGCAAGAATACAGGTACCCATAGCATCTAGTTGTCCCACTATTAAATAATGCTGATTTTGGGTGGGGAAAGCCAGATCTCTTCCACCTGAAGTACATTTCTATTCTCTTTCATGTAGAATTAGTCCGTGAGATTACCCTCACAGAGGGTTGTTGTTTCACAACAATCTTAGAAGGAAAAGTTTTAGCATTCTTGCTCGAATCTACTATTTCATCAGAGTGATGTTTTCAAATTTCTCTTATGCCTTTTACATAAGATTTCTTATGCCTTTCTATTCTTCCTAGAAAATGGTTTCTACTCATTAAGTGAATATAAGATGGTTAATTCTTCCCTTTTATTGCTAAATTTCAAGTAAGCTGATAGTATGATAATTGTATCATTGGTGGCATGGTGGCATATATGTTTATTACTTTTTCTCTCTCACTATCCTTTCTTACCACTAACAATTCATTTATTTCCTTTTATTGAATATTTTACATTATAGTAACAAACTTACTCAAACTGTCTCCTAATTGGCCAATGGGATTTTCTTCCAAGCCAGGACCTATGCCCTCTGGATCTTTTGGATATGTTCTTCTTATTCCTTGAGTATATCCTTGCTTTCTGGACCAATATGATCTGTATTGTACTTTCTCTGCCCCAGACCTGAAATCAACCATCCCGTAAGAAAAAACACCACTGATGAAATGGTAACAGATATTTGCAAGTTACATATCTGATAGGGAACTGGTATCTAGAATATAAATAACACAACTCAATAGTAAAAAGAAAAATACCTCTCTTAAAAGTTAAAAAAAGATTTAAATAGATACATCCACAAAGAAGACATGCAAATTGAGGCCAAACATTGACTCTTTACATATACAATTGTTATATGACAGAAGTGAGATATCAAGACCCAAAACCAATCAATATAACACCAATAGGAAGTCTTTATTAAAAGACTTTATTAAAAAGACAGATTGGCTGACTGTCCCCTCAGTATGGGGAGCAGCCCAGACCACTGGTATGGGTCAGTTTATATCAGGTAGGCTGATGCAATATTGGGGTGAGCTCACATGACCAGAAAATTGCTGAAGCAGGTATTGTTTAAACGTGTCCAGGGTGTACAGTAAAAACAATCACAGACAGACATTCAGTCACATTGGTCTTAGTCCTTTCTTCTAACAATATCTTTCTAACCATCAGGTCTAGTTGGGCTTGTTGGGCCCCTCAGTGTGTGAGGTTACGGGAGTAAACAGGAGAAGTGGGGTTGGCTTATGCAGCCCAGGCTTCTTGGCTCCACTACCTCGCTTCCCTTTCATTCCTTCTGCCTCTTTTAACATTTCATTAAGCAGTAAACAGTTTGTTGCAATTTCTTACACACTTATACTTATCTTAAAACACCAAAATTTCTTACACACTTATCTTAGAATCACACCTAATGTCTAGTGCTTTCTACTGTTTATCTTTTATTATTAATCTTTTGTTATCTATTTTACCTACTCTTAAACTATTGTTAAGTATTAGTAACTTCCCTAAACTATTGTATGCCCTCTCCTTCCCACCCTCTATTGATTGTGTTTTGCTGATCTAGCAAGTGTTTTAGCAAGAATCAAGGGGAAGGAGGGGATGAAACAAGAAATAGGGAAGGCAAAGAGGGGGTGAGAGTGACAGGATTTTACCCATCTCACAATTAGCAGAGCTTTGTTCTTGTTTTTGGTAGGCAACATTTATTATGTAGAGAAACTTCTTCCTTATTCTTACTTTCTTAAAATTTGTTATCATTATGCATATGTATTTTGTCATATGCTTTTTCTAGATTTATTAAAATGATTCTGTGATCTTTGTCCTTTATTTTATCCATTTGGTATATTAAATTATTTTTATATTTTAATAAATTATTTTTATTTAATATTTTTATTTATATATTTTTATAATCATATAATTATGATTTTCTGATATTAAAACAACCTTGCATTTTAAGATAAATGTTACTTGTTCATGGTGGATAATCCTTTTTATAAGTTACTAAATCCAATTTGTTAATATTGTGCTAAGGATTTGTGCATCTCTGCTCATAGGAGATATTGGTATATATGGTTTACTTTGGCATGTTTATCTCATGAGATATATATTAATATTAGGTTAATATCAGCCTCAGAATAAGTTGGAATGTATTCTCCTCTTTTCAACCTTTGTTAGAATTTGTGAAGTAAATTTTGAGCTTTCTGTTCTCATCCATCAGTTTACTCTCTAAGTGCCCCTTGCTGCTCTTTTAACGGTGGATGCTTCCTATCACATTTTAATACGAGGAAGTGCTTTTTTTTCCCTTCTTTAACGGGAACATGTCTGTTTTTTAAATTTCTGTATTTCTTGTATAGAAAATGAGATTTAAAATGTTCTAGCTCATTTAACTTTGTAAGTAAAAATTTCCTAAGCATTTTTTATTTTCTCTAAATTCTCAAGTCTATGTGCATAATATTTTTCAAATTACATTCATTATATTAAAAAAAATTTTCTGTGTTTTAATGAATATTTTTCCATTGCATTTTTTATTTATTTGGCACGTTTATGCTTTCTCCATTTTTCTTAATTAATTTAGCTAGGTTTTTGTACCTTGCTAACTTTTCAAAAGGATGTTTTGAAATTTATTTCTTATTTTTACATATTGATTTATACTTTTATCTTCTTTCACTATTTCCTTTATTCTATTATACTTTTTTATTTTTTTTAAAGTTTTTTTTTTTAGCCTAGCAAACCTTGTCCTTTCAAGTCAAATGGAAATATATGCATTAAAAGCTAAGAAAAGATCTCCAGGTACTTGACAAAAAATGCTTCCCCAGGGAAATGGGAGTACTATCTTCTCCTCTGCTAGATTGTGCAACAGTGTCAACAAAGAGTCCAATAGAAAGTTCCCCAAGCAAACTATGACTTTCTATAAAGTCCATCCTTTCCCCTCAAGTTAGGAGTGTATTGATAGTTTTGTGATCAGAGGAGAGATGAGCGAGGAGAAACTTCCAGTTGACCTGCTGTACCTTTCTTCTGTATCTGGCCTCAGCTAGCCTCCTGGCATTGAAAGTCTTCGATGTTTCATTTTGGTGGGTAGTGTTGTTTCCTAGTTCCCACAAATGATGCAGATAATGGATGTGTTATTCATTTCAATGAGAGCTGAGGGAAAAGCTCCATCTTGTT
This sequence comes from Galagoides demidoff, assembly GCA_963574575.1. NCBI lineage: Eukaryota > Metazoa > Chordata > Mammalia > Primates > Galagidae > Galagoides > Galagoides demidoff. The sequence goes on from CAUYQV010138941.1 coordinate 15,205, forward strand.
TGAAAGTCTGACTTATTTTCACCTATTGTATAAGTCTCAGTTCCAGAAAATAAAGTAATAATCTCCTCAGCAAAGGGACTGTGCTTTATCAACCTTTGTTACCCATGTTATATAAGTCAGATGGAGTGCTAAAAAACATATAAGGAGCACAAAAACAGAAGGAATAAAGGTGGGAAAGAAAAAAAGAGCAAAGAAGGGAGGAAGGGAGGAAGAAAGGAAAGGTGAAAAAAATTAAATAAAAACAGAAATAAAAGTTGAAAATTTCAACTAACATTAGCTATATTAAGAAAAATGCATTTTCAAAGAAACTCAAACTTTAGTGATCTGTACCAAAACTGACCAGGCAAGAGTGAATTGTTAAGAATGAAAGTGAAAAGAAAATCAGTACCATTTACTATTATGGTTTAATTATTGAAAAAGTATGTTACCCAAAGTCAGCACTGGGTAACAAATCCTAAAAATACAAATTAAACATATAAAAACATATAAAATTTCTTCCCTCATGAAACTTACATCCTAGTGAGGGAAGAGAAGAAAAACAATAAGAAATGATAATAAATGTTGTTGAAGAAATGAGAATTGGACGTGGTGGGTCACACCTGTAATATCAGTAAATTGGGAGGGAGGATTGAGCCCAGGAGTCTAAGGCTGCATTGACCTATGATTGTCTCACCATGTTCAGTCTGAACCACAGAGATAGACTCTTTCTCTAAAAAAAGAAAAGATGTAAAAGAGTGCTGGAATGATGACTATGGTCTAGACATGGTTGGTGATTGGAAAATCTCGTTTTTTATGGACCCAGAAGGGTATGAATATTTTCAGATGAGGGATGAAAAGGGTTTAAGTACGTAATAATATTTACCCTAATGGCATCAAAGTAAGCAGTGGTGGAGAGAATCAAGTGGTGGAGACAGATATGGGTCTTGGTGACTTACTGAAGAAATTGGCTCATGCAATTATGGGAATTATGAAGTCCACAATATACTGTCTGCAAACTAGAGACCCAGAAAAGACAGTAGTATGGTTCTGGCCAGAATTTGAAGGCTTGAGAACTTCATACGTCAGGAAGGGTAATGATATAAAATCTCAGTCCAACAGCAGGAGAAGACTCATAGCTTAGTTCAGTGACAGCAGGGGTAGACAGAGTACTTTCTCTGTCCCTCTGCCTTTTTTTCTGTTCAGGCCTTCTACAGATTACCACATAGTGGAAAACAATCTGCTTTACTCAAATTTTAATTTCACCTGTGAGAGAAACACCCTCAGAGACACACCCAGAAATAATGTTTACTTAAATATCTGAGCATCCGATAATTCAGTCAGGTTGACACCTGAAATTAACCATCACGTTGTCCATTCTTGGCTTTTGGACATTTATCATAGCAAAATGGAGAATCAAATACGTTGAATAAATTTAGCTCTTAATCCAGGGAGAAAATGAGGTATACTGAAAAGTATACTTAATTCCTTCTAGATGAAGTTATATGATGCCTAAAAATTCAAAATGTGCTCTGAATTATGACTAACTTTTATCCATAGGGTAACTTCTGATGTTATTGGGGCCACATTACTGTCATTGGAGAAATATCTTATCAGGAGCAAAGGAAAAGGATGGGAGAGGATACAGAGAGACCTAAAGTTTTCTGCTTACCATGCATACACCTTCATGTAGCAGCCTCATCACACATTCATGTTATCAATTATAGCTCCTCTAGAGCACCCATTAGACTTCCAACTGGTAACTTATTACGAAGCTAACTTTCTAATGATATTCAATATAATCTTGGTTTCCTGGGGTTGTATTCCTTTGGATTGGAATCCTCAAAGATACTCCTCTTCCCACTCAAGGAAGGACGTGTCTTAACAAAAGGTAAGTCAGAGGTGAGTAGGAGAAGTGAGGATCTGACATTTGAACATGCTGATCAGTGTGCAGTGAACACGAATGGATCAAGCTTTAACTTACTGGGAGAAATTACATGCAGACAAACAAATTGCATTATTCAGAGTATCTAGCGGCATTATGAGGTTCAGACATTATGACAATATTATTAATTGGACAGATGGGCTATCCCTTAGCTATGGATAGGAGTCCTTTCATAATTAAGGAGTCTGGGCAGAGGATATTCACTGAACCTAGCAAAAAGGAGTACCTAAGAGCTGGGATCAGGGGGAAGTCATGGACTCAAGGGTGAGATAGACTTCAGAATTATGAAAACTGATCTATGGAAGACTCAGCATCTTGGGTTTGTGGGATCCAAGTTACTGTGCTAGGAAAAATAGGCCACCATAGAAGCCAAGTGTACTTCAAGACAAGGAGTCACCGCCACCAGCCATACAGAAAAGAGCTTACTACAGAAAAGTATCCCCAGACAGGAAGAGCTAGTGTAATGATATACTGGCATCTGTCAGAATCCTGCTGACCATGGGCATTCTGAGATTGAAGTGAAGCTGAACCCAGATCTGAGAGCTGAGATGAAGCAAGGGAGGGAAGACGCATGGAACCACAAAGCAAACCGATTATACGTAATGGTGCTTACCAAAGCATCCCAATCATAAACAACGGTCCAAGAACCATTGCTGAATGCCAAAGCAAAAGGACAAAATGTCATTAAAATAATAACACTAATAATGATGATTAATAAAACATCAAATATAAAGTATAACATTCTTACCATGTACCAGAAATCTTAATCCTAAAACTACATTGTGATTATTTTAATCCCTAAAATTACTCTTCATGTGGAGCCTTAACATCAAAGAAATTTTAAAACTTACCCACGGAAATAGCGCTACTATGAGCCACTTACTTCAAATCCACTCTGACCTCAATCTAAAATCTTTTTCTTTTCCATAAAGCATCAATGACTCTCTGATTATATATGCATATGCCTGCCCTATTTACAATCCTTGAGGTGTCTCATTATGATACATGCAGAAGTTCAAAGCATGTGATTTGCATTGAATAGGCCTCAAAATCTGTATTATTGACTTTGCAATTTGAGATTGATGCATAGATTAGAAAGCTTTGGCTAACTTACTGGCATGTGGCTAATTCAGAACGTGTCCTAGGGCAAGTCATTATTAGGTGGTAGGAATGTTTTCCACTTTCTTACCTCACCAGAATGCTATACAGATAAACGAAATGGAGTGATATGGCCTTGGAATGGACCCTGGCTCCTCTGACTAAAGACCGTGGGGAAATGCCAATTTAAATCATTTCACTCTTCCCTTTTCTCCACAGGGAGGCTTTGTAGGGATAAGTGTGTGAGCTGATGTTTTAAGTATATTTTAATATGGCTACAGTAATGTAAGTGAAACAACTTGAGCATCTGGAAAGAAAAGTGCCATGCACACCTGGGGGTGATAATGATGCAGATAGTGATGATGAAGAATTTTAATAACAATAAATCTGAGTGAATTTTACTCAACCTACTTGCAAGAAATAACAGCTCAAGGACATAAATTTCCCCTAAAGGTTGGGTTTAGTATCCAGTTTTGCAAATAGATTGTTCATGGCTTTCTCGATCCCATATTTTCTGTACAAAATATAGATGTACCAATACTGTGTCTTGCTTCTAACCCAGAAAAATGTTCTTACCAATTGTAGGGATCAAAAGATGTTTGAACTAGTTTTTGTGGAAGCACATTTGCTTACAGAAATACTCTGTGGTCCAAGCACACATATGCACACTTTCTGTTTCTTAGCAAAATGTCAACAGTGTAGCTTTAACACATAAAAAAAGGCACACTAAGTTTTATTTCTTTTTTTTTTTTTACAGTCACGCTTGATTGCATTCTACCTAAGTAAGTGCAATCCAGGCAGCTGCTATAAAACCAAAATCCTGCAGTGTAGTAGATTTTATTCATGAACATGTGAGGAGCTGTCAGAACTAGAGCCTTTGAGTATTTTATAATAGAGACATGGAGCAAAAATAAGGCTGGGTAAGAGCGGGGTTGTGAAGCCTGGAGTCATGGAAACCCCAGGAAAGTACACTCATGGGGCACTACCCCACAGCTGTGGTCACCAGAACAGAAGGAATAAGGCCCCAGTTTCTGCCATTTTGTCTTGGGACATCCATAGGAATTATTTGTTAATGAGACTTCCTTGCTGATCCTGAGACTTTGCTAGCCTTTTCCAGAAGACCTGGCCCTCCTCAGTATCTGGGAGTAGAAACTGGCAACATCATCACAAATTTACCTGTGAATTATGGGATGTGCCATTTACCACGAAGCAAAGCATCATCTCCTTGGGGGGAAATTGTCCTTAGAGGCTGTGAAGGAGGGGCTGTGAGAAGCAGCCTCCTTCCTTGAATGAGCCTTTGGTCTTATGCATTAGCAAAGGGGTATTATGCCTGTGCAATTTTCTGCTGACTTTTGCTGGGTCTGGGCTGGGAAAAGTAATGTGGGTTAAGGGTATAACATAATTTTGAGACGTTACCTAGGGAATCTGTAATTTGATTTAACTTGCATGGAACCAGATGCCCTTGAGAAATGTACATTGCCAAGTCTCACCTGAAAGCAACTGTGGGAAGGTCTTCACCATTCCTGGAGCTTGTGTATCTGCCTTTGTTTATACAAATGTGCATGACCCACGGTCCATGGTACCAGGCTGTTCATAAAAAAGGCACGTGGTTTCCTCCAGGGAAGACTAACAATCAACAGTGAAGTCTGCCATTACCTTGGCTCAAAAACAGAGTGTTTCTTCCTCTGGTCAGAATAAAGTAGAAACCTCATCAGTGGTCTCCAACTCTTTTGATGCCACACTATATCAATAAAATATTTGAAACATAGTTCTAATGATTATGTGTAAATTATGTACATTTAATACTGTACTATTATGATATACATTGAAAAATCTACTGTGAGAATAGTATTTAAGAAGATGACGTAGAAATGAAATAAATGAACTGGGTGCCTGTATTCCTATTAACTCTTCGAGGCCAAGATGGTAGGATCACTTAAGCTCAGGAGTTCATGATAAGCCTGAGCAAGCATGAGATCCCCATCTCGACTACAAACAGAAAAAATTAGCTGGGTATCATGACAGGTACCTGTAATCCCAGCTAATCAGAAAGCTGAGGCAGAAGTACTGCCTGAACCCAGGAGTGTGAGGTTGCTATAAGCTAGGCTGACACCAGGGCACTCCAGCCAGGGCAACAGAGTGAAACTCTGTCACAAGAACAACAAAAAGAAAAAAAAGAAGGAAAGAAGGAAGGAAAGAAAGGAAGGAGGGAGGGAGGACGGAGGGGAGAGAAAGAAAGATATTTAAAAATAATTTTGTCTAATTTTAACATGTAGTACAAAATCCATAATTTTCTCATGAATATATTATCTATGCTGGTATTTTAAACTGGGTGAGATCGGATGGAATATGTTGAGTCTTAATCATTTTAGTCTCCAGCTTTTGATCTGAATGATGAAAAGCTCATTTTTGCTAACTGCTGTTTTGTTGACAACTTTTTGTGTTGCATTTTTGGTTTATGTTTTCTGTCTCTGATTTTCAGAAATTACACTAAGTAACTTGTGATGATTGATTTAATTAAATCTAAATAATGCAACAAATAAAACAACTTATCCACCTGTGGCTAAACTGTGATAACTACAACAGATAAAACCACGTGGCTATACAAAGGATTTAGGAGTATGCCAAAAAAAAGTCACAAACAAAAAATAAATAAAGAATACACAGACGCACGTGTTAGATCTTCACTTTTAAGCTCATCACCTTCTCTCACTGACCTTTCAGGACACCTAGTCCTCCCTATTTAAGACATGACAGGAGAGTGTGGATATTAACTCAGACACATTTTTGAGATGAATTTCTTTTTCTTTCTTTCTTTCTTTCTTTTTTTTTTTTTGTAGACAGAGTCTCACTCTATCGCCTTCGGTAGAGTGTCATGGCGTCACACAGCTCACAGCAACCTCCAACTCCTGGGCTTAGGCAATTCTCTTGCCTCAGCCTCCCGAGTAGCTGAGATTAATTTCTTTTTTTCTTTTTCAGTAAAAGAAATGCATAAATGGACGTGTCAGTAGTTTCTTTCCGCACCCTAAATGCTCATCGTCTGCGGTTAGCGTTCTCACACCCACTTCAGAGGCCCTCACATGGACTTTAATTAACACAGGACATAATCCTCTGTTTCTGTAAGACCAGCTTATAAAAGGTTGAGCTCCTTCTGCTTCTGTCAATGGGAGTGATTAAAATCCAGTAAGGAAGCTAAAGAGCCTGAGTGCCAATCTTTACAAAATCAAAGATTCATTTTCCCTGTTTAGCCAAGGCAGATTTTGTCGGGGTTGATTCGCGCTCACTTTCTTCTGCCAACTGAGCATCACGGGATTCCTGGTATCTATCGACCGTAACACCTTTCTCCCCGTTCTCTCTCTCTTGACACCTCTTGGGTCAATCTGAACTCTGCTTTGAAATTCTGCAGGTAAAAGCAGGTCAGACTAATGAACAGAGGGGAGAGAAGATGGGGCAAGGTGATGAAGGAGAAGGGGAAGCTTCAGCAGCCTGCTAAGGGAACCCCAGACAGGAGAAGTGGTTTTCTGAACACTGAAGGCATAAGGACCTCTTTCCTCTACAGCCTCAGTGCTTAAAGGAAGCAACTAAGCCATTTGATGCCTTTTGTGTTTCTTCTCTAAAAAAAACCTTTGAATGAGGCTAGTCAGTAAAGAAAGGTCAAGTGAAATGGCCGTGGCACATTTTGTTCCAAAGAGTCTTTTTTCCCTCTCCATACTGAGCAAGATAAAGGATCCAGTTGTGACTGCCACACAGTGGCTCCTTAATTGAGTCTTCCATCTTCACAGAGCCAGATGAGAGAGTCACTTAAAAGGGAATAAATTCAAAACCATGAGCGGTTTCGGGACAAATTGTCCAAGCCACCTAAAAGTGGAGTTCTTTGAAATCCTACTGCTGCTTCTGCCGTATCAGGTCCTTTCTAATTTCATCCAAAGGACTCCTGTGTTTAAAGTGGAGATCCCTGTAATGAAGTGACATTTGACTGTTCACAGTGAATTACAGCCTCTCACATGAAGATAGTTCTCACAATCGCATTTTCTAAACTCTGTTCAAGTAGAGAAGCCACAGGAGGGGGCTGAAAGCCTCCTGTATATTTCTAGGAATCACAAGGCGACAAAGACCTGAGTTCAGTCCATCACAGTATGCCAATCCAGGCCGGATGTTTGAAGACAATTAGGGACAACTATTATGACAGTACCAAGTAATAAAGGAAATGTGTTGAGAATCGGACCTGCTGTTAAGTTGGAAATTGAGTGAACCTAGGGCTTTATAGTCATTGCCAAAGCTCAAGGAGGCCTGGAGTTGTCTGAGCTTCCATAGTAGAGAGAAAGGGTCATGGGATATTTGAAGACAGAAGCTGAAAATTCAGAATGCGATGACCTATTCCATAGTAAGTCTCTCTGTCTTAAGATAAATCAAGATTAACCAAGGTTATGAAGCATACAAACCTAAACATAATAGCTTCACTAAGTGCTTGCAATAACATGCTTACATTAAGAGTTTCTCATGTGATTCAGATTCCCTGTGTAAGAAACGCAAGAGGAAGTTAGATCCACACATCCAATCACTACGTGAGGGTAGGATGGCTGCTTGGCAGGTGTAAAGAGATAACTGGTATGATGGTCATAAAACTTGTACTGCAATCCTGGGTAAATCAGGAAATAATTGAGTGACTCCAGGCAAATTTGAGCCATTATATACTCATCTTTAAAATAAAACAGTTGGCAAAGTTATATCCCTCTTTATTATAAAAATAATGGAAAAGTATGGTAAAAGATTCAAACTGTAAAGAAAGATTTAAGAAATATTTTATGCTCCCATTTTTTTTTTCTGTCTCTGTGGACACTGAGTTCAATTTCTCAAAGAAAACTACTACTAATACTTTAGTTCTTACACAAAATTTATACAAATACATATGTAAATGTCTCAAAAGCAAGTAAAATCTTATTATATGTAATATTAATTCATTGTCTTATTTACATTACAATATATATTACCTGCTGAATTGTGCTGCCCACCTCCAAATTCATATACTGAAGTCCTAACGCCCAGTACTTCACAATGTTACTGCATTCAGAGACTGGGCCTTTACGGAGGTAATCAAGGTAGAATGGGTCGTGTGAGTGAGACCTACTCCAACATGACTAGTGTCAATATCAGAAGAGGAGATTAAAAAAGAAACAGGCACAGAGTGAAGACTGTGTGAGACACTGGAAGAAGACAAAATAAAGAAAGATGCCCTCAGGAGAAATCACTCCTGCCAACACCTTTATCTTAGACTTCTAACCTCCAGAACACTGAGAAAATAAATTTCTCTTATTTAAGCCACTCAGTTTATGTGAATTGTTACAGCAAGCCTACCAAACTAATAGATCATAGATATCACTACAGATCAGCACATATAGATCTACATTATATTAGGACAGCTAATAGTAGTATTACATTTTATAGATATGATGGAATCGATTTTATAGTAATCTGTTTGTGGAAATATAGGTTGTAATCTCCTTCTGCTTTGATGATCAGAAGTCGGGGAAATTCTCATTGCCAGAAGAAAACATCACACAGAACTTCCATGATTTTTTTTATACACAGTGACTGGAATGGAATAAAAAGTTAACAAGCATGACAGGAAACAAGACTAAATGTCTGAAAGCAAAGATAAAAATATAGACACTAGATTTCTGTTTCTACACATGCAAGGGTCACCGCTATAGTGTAGTCCTTCTTGTCTCAAACAACTTGACATTGGAAGGGAATGACAAGTAGTATTTTAGAGACTAGATAACAGCAACAAAGGCCAATAATTTGAAAAATAATGAAAATGAATGTTGCCCTGCTTTTTTCCTGATGGCAGTCTTTGGTCTGTAGTACAGAGAGGGAAACTGCAGTACAGAGCTCAGGGTCTCATTCAGTAGATAAGATATATTAAATTCAGGGAGGCTGAAGGCGCAGAATTTGCAGTTCCAAGTGCCAGAGAAGAGAGAGCTAAGCAGAGAAAGAGCCCACCAGAAATCTGTGAAAGAGGCCACTTGAGTCTTTTGTTGAATGCCAATCTCTACTTTTGCAGAAGCAAGCTCCATAATGCTGGCAAATAACAGCATCAGTAGAGAAGATTACAAAAGCTTATAAGCCAAAGAGTTGCCAAAGCTCATGAAAACTTGAGAATTACTACCAGCTAGAGTAAAAAACCACGTTGGGTAGGTACACGGGACATTCAGCAACAACTGTAGAAGAGTGAGACTTATAAGAACAAACTAACTATGGAGGAAATGTTACTCTAATAACACCCTGAAACAATTAAGAACAAGATTTTCAAAGGATCAACTTGGTTTATAAGTGATTTTATTATTTACAGAGAGAAGTACAGTACTCTTTAAGAACACAACAAAATCCAGCACTGAACAATGTAAGATTCAAAATATGTATCATTGAATTCAATAAATAATATAAGTGTGAAGTAACAGATAAGTTTGATTCATGGTTAGGATAAAATTAATCAATAGAAAAATAAAAGAGAAGATAAAATTACCCCTTGTTGGGTTCTCCAAGAAACAGATGCCACAATGGGATTAAAGGTGACAAAAGGTTATCAGGGTTTGGTGAAAGGAAATAGGAACTGATCTGAGGAGGCTGCTAAAGCAACCAGACCAGAATTCAACTATGATGCAAGTGAAGAGGGAGAGAAGATTGGGTGGAAAAATCTTAGACTGCCATGCAGTCGAAGGAAAGTTTGACAAAATCGTTTCTGTCTTTGAATGAAAGCCACCCAAGAAAGGGATCTTTTGCCTTCCTGAAGTGAGCCTACCTAGTAAGCTCCACAATACTCAGTCAAACAGAAAGGAGCCTGTGAGAGATGGCGTGAGTGCAAACACAGTGATAGACTTCAAAGTGCAGCCGTTACAACTCTTAGTCAACTATTCTCCGTGTAGGTGGAAGTCCTTGAGGCAGCTATCTCACAGCTGCAAGAGTGGACAGGGACTTTAAGATAGCTATTATTATATAAATATGCGCAAGGATTTAAAGTGAAATGAAGCTAGAATGAGAAGAGAAAAAGAAGATTTTAAAAGATCTGAATGGAATGTCTAAAGAAGAAAAGTCACTGAATGTGATTAAAGGAGATTAGACACTGAGGGAGAAACTATCACGGAACTTGACCACAGGGCAATCGTTATCCTATATGAAGCACAGAGAGGAAAGATACATAAATGCAGAAGTACATAACTAAATACAGGAATGAACAAACAGAGCCTTGGCAAACTGAAGGAACACAGAATGTGGTCTAATGCATGTGTAACTGGAGTCCTAGAAGTCCAGAGAGCCGGGAAAAAGGTTTAGAAAAAACAATAGCTATTTTCTTTTAATTTGATATCTATACAGACCCCCAAATTCCAACATATTCTCCAAAGGATAAACACGAACAAAATCACATCAGGACATACCCTATTCAAATTGTTGATGCTAAGAGATAGGGAAAAAAAATAAATAATGCAACAATAGTGGAATAATGACTGAAGATTTGACAGAAATTGTGCAAACCAAAAAAATCAACAGGACAATTTCCTTAAAGAACTGAAATAGAACATTCTCAGTCTAGAACTCTATACCTATTTAAAATGTACTAAAAAATGAAGGTAAAACTAAGAATTTTGAACACAAATAGGAGCTGAGAGTATCCCACTCCAACTAACCTATACTATGGACCTTCTATATTTAGTGTGGAAACTTGAATTTCAAGGACTTTTTAAACTTAGGACTATTGACGTAAATGTCTGGGTGTAGAACATATAAAGAAACAAATAATTCTTGGTGGGAGAAGCTATCATGTTCATCGTAGGATATTATCACCATTTCTGGCCTCTGCCCACTAATTGCCAGTAGTAATCCCTCCCTCACCCAAGCCTACCTGTGACCACCAAAAAATGCGTACAGATACTGACAAATGGCCAGTGAGTCAAAATAGCCAACTCCCTGACATTGAGAACCAGTGATCTATCTACTTAAATTAATGAAAAGGATCAAAATAATAATTATTAAGAAAAATATAAAATGCAATTTTGCCTGCATTTTTAAATGTCATTAAAAGATAATTAGTTGATTAAAGTTAAAATATTAGTAATATTAGCAGGATATTTATGGATATAAAATGTGTTATTGTAGGACACAAGATAGGAAGGAATGGAAATATATTCTTTTTTTTTTTTTTTTGGCTGGGGCTGGGTTTGAACCCATGACCTCTGGTATATGGGGCCAGTGCCCTACTCCTTTGAGCCACAGGCGCCACCCGGAAATATATTCTTGTAAGTTTCTTACATTATATAAGAGTGGCATAATATTATTTGAAGGTAGATAGTGATGTATTAAGCATACACTTTTATAAAATGTAGAGTGAACACTAACATATTGAAACAAATGTAAGTAACATTACACATTTATAATATGTAAATAATAAATCACACCTGAAAACACAAACAATATAAATAAGTCCGCAAGTTATTCCTGTATTGTGGTTTGTAGGAGACACCTGAAAAGAAACACCTTAGTAATAAGGGAATGGGGAAGGAATTGGCCTCTTGTTAAAAAGCAGGAGATCACGTGCATCATTTCTTGGCAGTGTCTACATCTGTGGTGTAAATAGCCACGGAAGTTAGCCAAGGCTCCTACAAGACTGACCGCTGCACCTTTGAGGCGCTCTGGCACCTCTGACCTGACTGAGACAACTGGCTCCTCCTGATGGGGAGCCTTACCTGACTGAGACAATGGGCTCCCCAGCACTTATGGGGAGCCACACCCCCAAGCAAGCTTGTACAGCAGTCTGTGTCCTAGCAGTTTCATGTGCCAGGGCCAGCGACCCGGTGTCCCGGCTTGGACAGTGGTTATTAGATGATTTTAAAATAATTGTTATATAAAGGTTCAGGAAAATAGTTCACACAATGATACTCTCACTAAAGAACTGGGATCAATCCTAAAACCCACATGTAATAGCTGCAATTGTAAAAATGTATGTGAAAAGAGTGAAATTCAGCAGAAGTCAATATAAAATAACCAGACTGAAGGATAAAGAGAAAAAATATATAGAAAATGCAGAATGAGCCTGAAAGACATACAGAACATACATATAACATGTATGTTAGTGAAATCCCAGGAGAAGAGAGTGATCAAGACTTTCCCAAATCAAATACCTTATGCCACAATCATAAGAAGTGTTATGAATACAAAGATGAATTTTAAAATTTAAATGTATTAAAAAATTCCTGCGAAATGATAACTTAACAACAAATATTACAAAGGAGCCAAGGATATCTAAAATACCTGAGGTCTAGAAAGCACTGCCCTCTTCTACACAGGAAACTCCAGGTCTAGACAGTTTCACTGGTGAATTCTTAAAAATGATTGAAATGGTATATAAGAAATAAACTACTTAGAAATAAGTACAAGAAAAATGTGCCCTACCTTTAATATAAATATAACGTAAAAATTATGAAGCAGAATAAAAAGACATTTAATAATGAAAAGGTCCATTCATAGTCTTCAGTGCATATGGGAAGAGATACATGATAAAATCATGTTTCAAAATCATAGAAGAATAAGATACAATTGTTTAAAAAATTACATGGGAATAATAGTTATCAATAAGAAAAAAATAAAGCTAGCTATGTAACCCATTCTTTAAATAAAAGTTAATTTGACAAACATGGGTTATTTGCTTGATAATATTTAGGGGACATGATCAGGACATACAACCTAAGCACCACTGAAAATGAAATTAACAAATTTAATGACATAAAAATCAAAGTGATCATATAACAATGAATCATGAAACGAATAAAAAGGAAAATAACAAACCATAACTTTATACTGGTGATCCAGGTATATTTCAGGTCTTCTTTTTTCCTTTCTTTTTGAAAAGAACAGGCAGAGCAGACTGTGCAGTAGTGTGATCACAGCTCACTACAGCCTCAAACTCCTGGACTCAAGCAACCTTCTTGCCTCACCCTCCCTAGTTAGCTAGGACTACAGTCATGTACCACCACCATGCCTTGCTAATTAAAAAAAAAAAGTTGTATAGATCAGTCTCTCTGTGTTTCCGTAGGCTGGTCTTGAACTCTTGGCCTCAAGTGATTTTCCCATCTGGGCCTCCCAAAGTGCTGGGATTACATCTCAGAGTCATGACACCCAGCCCAGGTCTTATTTTTGTATTCCAAGTATGACATGTTTTTATATTTGCTTTTAAATGGACATTTTGTGATTTATATTTTTTTTAGAAAAATATCTATAAATAGTAAAGTTCTTTGAGATTTTGCTCAAAATCCAGGTGCTCAATAAATGAGTTTTAAAACTTCTCCAAATATATCTTCTAATCTCTGTATTAATAATCTCACTTTCAGGACACCCTGGGCTTATTCTAAGTCAGTTTGAGTCCAGGTTCACGCACATGGACGTGTGAATGGCTTTGCAGTCATGATATGCAGTATCTTCTCAGTAAAAGCTCAGTTCTTCACAGTGGTAATGGGGGAAGGGGTGCAGGATGCTTTTCATTGCACTCAGTAGAAAAATATATAGAAAACATTTCAGTAAAGCTCACCTGACCTTCCTATTGAATCACAGAAAGAACAAACATAAATCAAGGCTGACAAGGTTGAGTCTCTCTTCTCAGAGCTTTGAAAATAATAATATATCATCGTATAAAAATATAACATCCATCCTCCCCCCAATTTTCTCTCATCTTGTTGACAAAAGGTCCCTCTGTTCAAAAACAAACCTTCATTATACCAGTTAAATGTAATTCTCATGCCAGAAAAAGATTATCAGATTCATATTAGAGGAAAGATTGCTTTGTACAAGGACTTGCCGGAAAAAGACTTAGAGATGAATTATGCTGAAGCTCCCTGTGATCCTTTAATGAAAATTCTAGCATGTACCCAGATGTTTTATTGAGGATGGGAATCAAGAGAAACATAGATTGTCCTGCCACTCAACTGAATACTGAAGCTGAAATTAGAGTGATTCACAAAAGCACATAATTGCCTGGAATATTTATCTTTTTCCAAAAATAAAAATAAAAAAAAAAAGGAGCAACCACCCCTCCCCCCACCACACACACACACACATTTTTCTCTTCCCTCTGTAAATCAGAACCAGGTCTTTTGTTGTGAGAATTTGGAATACCTTGTCTCTGTGCCTGAAACAATTAATGGCTGTAGATCTCTTCCTGTTCTCTATTAACAGAATTTTATTCTTATTCAGGATGGCAATGTGTCAGCTTAAAAACAAAGAAAAAGAACACATACGCACAAGGAATTAGTCTCCCTTGAAACACAAAGTGCTCGTGTGACACCATCCTAAGTAGTGAGATGTAGGTGGAAGCTACTGAAAGGTACTTCTAGAAATATTCTTCTTAGGGGACTAACTCAGCCAGCCTCCTTCTGTCCTTTTCTCCCTCTCTGTCCTTCCCTCTCTTCCTCCTTCCCTGCCTTCCCACCTCTCTCCTTCCTCCCTTCCTTCCTTCTTCTAGGACGTGTGGACATGGTCCTAGAAGTGGATTCAGCATTTTATTACAATGTACCAACAAGTAAAAGCTAATGATAGCTACTGAACGAAAAGATAGAAGATTTTACTCATACTGAATTGCTTCTACACAGTCCTGGATGACTTATCCTCAGACTTTTCATGATTTAGAAGAGTTAAACAACAATAATTTTAAAAAAGAAAAAAGTGTTGCTTTTAGTCAAATGCACTTGCTAACTCCACTGTTTGGTTTATATGTTTATCTCATTTTATCCTTACAATGATTACTATAATCATTGTGTGATAGTGCAATGCTGTATTATTTTACCCAATTCACAGAAGACTGACATGGAGTTGGAGGGTTACACACTTCCCCAAGGTTTGAAGCTTAAGTGAATTGCGGAGAAAGACTCCCAGGAGACTGATGTCATTACACTGTCCATGGAAGTTCCCACTCTGCCATATTGTCTTTGACATCTTGTCCAATGTTATGAAAGGTAGATTTTGTAATTGACCAAGTAAGTGGTGTGGTTTGAAGGTCTTCTGATAATAATATTCCTGTAATCCTACCTGTCTTGAACAATTAGACAAAAATATCTCTGTGGCTCAGCACTCATGACACAGTGGTTATGGTGTCAGCACATGCATCAAGGCTGGAGGGTTCAAAACCAGCCTGGGTGAGCTAACCAACAATGACAACTGCAACAAGAAAATATCTGGACATTGTGGTGTGCACCTGTAGTCCCAGTTACTTGGGAGGCTGAGGCAAGAGAATCACTTAAGCCCAAGTTTAAGGTTGCTGTGAACTGCGACGCCATAGCACTCTACCAAGGGAGATGTAGTGAGACTGTGTTTCAAATAAATAAATAAATAAAAATAAAAATATCTCTGAGCCTAGCAAGGCATTGGTCTTTCAGTACCCCTATATATGCTATTTACATTTTGAATCATTCTGAACTAACAGTTTGGTGAGTATTCAAAGTCTCAGGGATCAAGACCCTTTTGGTGTAGAAATCAGTGTGTTAATCCAGTAGGTACTATTTTATTTGGTTCAGTAAATACTAAAAAAGTATTGGCTGCATACATGGTCTTTTCCTCAATAAGTCATTTGTAGCAGAAGCCATGAATATGTTAAGTTAATTTCAATACTAACTCGTAAGCTCTACAGAGGAACCAGGTGTAAGTGCAGCAGGAGCATATGATGGGTTTTCCTCCCTCCCCTGGCTTATTAGGTAAGGCCTCTTTGAATGAGATGAGTCATTGACAGTTATGCACTTTGCTAGGGAATTGATGGGTTTTGTTATTATTATCACCCATTATTTATTCAAATAAAAATATCCAATGAATGATGAAATGATGAATAGAGCATTTTGTAACTGGATTCTCAATGGTTACTGTATTGATTTCTTTCTACTATGTAAATTTTAGAATATTAATTATCTAGTTGGCTTAGATAGATGCCTAATTAAAAGATCAAAAATATCCTATCATTTTGTTTTTGAATAGCTAGAAAAATCTGTAGCTTTGATATATAGAATAAAATCTTATGATTTTTCCCTCTGAGATATTCAAAGAGATAAAGGATTTTTAGTTTAGTTTTTATTTTTTTTTTTTTTTTTTGCATTTTTATGAAAGGACTTTCCTCTAGGTACCTCTTCAAGAAACTTTAGTCATGATCTAAATTGTTGGGTTTTTTTTCTTTTTTAATTTTTATTGTTTGGGATTCGTTGAGGGCACAAAGACATAGGATACACTTGTTAGATAAAGTCGCTTTTATAATTATGTCCTGCCCCCAAGAGGTGTGCATACAAGGTAATCACCTCTCCCTACCCACTCCCTCATTTCCCTACTCCCCCACCCCTTGTATTAGATCATCTACTGCCTTCATATTAAAATTGAGTACATCAGATTCTTGCTTTTCTATTCTTATGATGTTTTACTAAGAAGAATGTGTTCTACCTCCATACAGTTTAATGCAAAAGATGTAAAATCTCCTAGTGAGAATGGCCCACATCACAAAATGTCAAAGCTGCAGATGCTGGCGTGGATGTGGAGAAAAGGGAACACTTTTACACTGCTGGTGGGACTGCAAACTAATACAATCTTTTTGGAAGGAAATATGGTGAATCTTCAAAGAACTCAAATTAGACCTCCCATTTGATCCTTCAATCCCATTACTAGCCATCTGCCCAGAAGAAAAAAATAAATCTTTTTAGCTTAAGGACATTTGGAGTAGATTGTTTATTGTAGCCCAATTTACAATCACCAACATGTAGAAATAGCCTAAATGCCCACCAACCCAGGAATGGGTCAACAAGCTGTGGTATATTATTCAGCCATTTAAAAAGATGGAATTGATGTTTTTCAATCCCCATCCTCTTGTTTCTCTTAATAAAATTTATTTTTACTTTGACCTGGACTTGTTCAGGGTCATTCCTCCAATCAAAGGACTCTAATTTTTCTAGGAACAAGATTGACCTGCTTTATGACCTCAAAATGTTTGTACAACATGATACTGATTCTGGATTTGAAAAATGATGTGACATATTCATACATTTGCTTCAGCTATAGAAGAAGAAATCATTCTTTCACTATTTGTTACTTTTCTCAGAGGAAAAGAACAAACCTACCAAACTTATCTCATCCATAACCTAAGACTGCCTGTCTCTTACTGCTGTTTTAATTTGCAATTTTTTAGTGACACGATGTTGAGCGTTCTTACATATACTTGTTTGCCATCTGCATATCATCTTAGGTGAAGTGTCTGTTTAGGTCTTTTGCACATTCCTAATTGGGTTTTTTTCTTACTGTTGAGTTTTAATAGCTCTCTGTATATTTTAAATGGCCTTTTGTCAGACTTGTCTTTCGTGAACATTTTCTTTCAGTCCATGGTTTGTCTTCTCATTCTTTAGAGAGTTTTTTTTTTTTTTTTCTCAAAGAGCAGAAGTTTTTAATTTCAATGAAGTCAAGCTTACCAATTCTTTCCTTTGTAGATCATGCCTTTGGTGTTGTATCTAGCAAGTCATCACCATACTCAAGGTCATTTAGGTTTTCTCTTTTGTTATCTTCTAGGGAATTTTTTAGTTTTTGTTTTACATTTACACCTATGGTCCTTTCTACATTGATGCTTGTGAAGGCTGTAAGATCTATGCCTGTATTTTTGTTTTGTTTTGTGCATAGATGTTAAGTTGGTCTAGCATCATTTGTTGACATGACTGTCTTGTCTCCATTGTATATTGCCTATACTCCTTCTTCAGAGGTCTGTTTTGGTTTCTGAATTCTGTTCAATTAATCTTTCTATTTTTTGCATGCTGTCTTGACACCTGTCACTTTATAACATTTTAAAAATCAGATAGTGTCAGTCACCCAACTTTGCTCTTGTCCTTCAATACTGTGTGGCTATTCTGACACTTGCCTCTCTAAACATTAGAATTAGCTTGTTAATAATCCCAAAATAACTTTCTGGGATTCAAGTGGGTCTGTGTTGAATCCATATTTCAAACTGGGAGTAACTGACATCTTGGCAATATTGAATCTTCTTACTCATGAAAATAGGATCTCTCCATTATTTTAGTTCTTCCTTGGTTTCTTTCATGACAGTTTTATAGTTTTCCTCACATGTATCTCATATATATATAGATAGACTTATCCTGCTGCAGTTGGAATGTTTGTCACCTCCAAAATTTAGGTTGTGACTTAATCCCTAAGGCAACAGTGTTGAAATCTGGGGCTTTTACAAAGTGATTGGGTCATGAGGGGCTCTGCCCTCATAGATGGATGAATCTACTAATGGGTTCATAGATTAATGGGTTAATGGCTTGTCAAGGGAGTGGGACTGATAGCTATATAGGAAGAGAAGAGAGACTTGACTAGCACAGTCAGTCCCAGACATCACAGTCCATGTGATGCCCTACACCACCTCTAGCCTCTGTAGAGGGTCCTCACCAGCAAGAAGGCTCTTACCAGATGACTTTGAGCCTCCAGACTTGTAAGAAATAAATTGTGTTTCTTACAAAGTTCCCAGTTTCAGGTGTTCTTTCATAAGAAATGGAAAATGGACTAAGACAATACCTAATTATTCCATTTTTAGATGTGTTAAAATAAATGATACTGTATTTTCATTTCAAATACCAGTTTGAAACGTATGACTTTTGTATATTAACCTCATACTCTGCAGCCTTTCTATAATCATATCTTAGTTTCAGGAGTTGTTTTGTGGATTCTTTTGGATTTTCCACATTGACAATCATGTCATCTGTGAACAGACAGTTTTATTTCTTCCTTACATCCTTGTACTGGATATACTACAATACACAGAATTTCTGTTGTGACAAAAGAGGAAAGGTAGACATTGAGGACTGTATTGAACTGCCAAATCTGTCTCTGAATTTGGGCAAATTATTTTTACTCAGAGCTTCTTTATCTGTGAAATGAAGAGACTAGACGACATTGACTCTAAGCCCCATTTAGCTCTAACACGCCATATCCTATCTGTGATTCTACTGATTCTCACTTGCATCCCCAAGTGAGTTCTCCCTTGACAGCATCCTGGGAAGCTGGCCTCTGTTTTTGGAGTGAGCTCCAGACTTTGTATTCTTTAGGCATCTTAACAAGCACTACTCAGAGAAGGCTGCCACACAGAGTTTCCACCTGCTATCAAAGTGATAACGGCTTATTCTGAAAGTTGTGATTTCCAAGGTTTGTGGATTATGAAGCACCTAGCTTGAGAACATAAGGGGTGCCGGAAGAAGTGTTCATATGGAAACATTTCAAACTAATATTCAATTTGCTGTAATTTCTAGTGTAGAATTGTACATGAAAAGTTTACAAGGCTCGGCGCCTGTGGCTCAATCAGCTAAGGCACCAGCCATGTACACCTAAGGTGGCGGGTTCGAATCCCCAGCCCGGGCCCGCCAAACAACAATGATGGCTGCAACCAAAAAATGGCCAGGTGTTGTGGCGGGCGCCTGTGGTCCCAGCTACTTGGGAGGCGGAGGCAGGAGACTCGCTTTAGCCCAGGAATTGGAGGTTGCTATGAGCTGTGATGCCATGGCACGCTATCCAAGGGGATAGCTTGAGGCTCTGTCTCAAAAAAAAAAAAAAAAAAAGAAAAAAGAAAAGTTTATAAGGAAAGAGCAATGGAGTGTTGTTGGCCAAACTCTGGTTTATCTTGCTATTTGACACAGAGCAATTCACTTAACCTGAATTTCTGTGTATATGTATTGGCAACTTATAGTAGCAGATCTCTCATTATTTTCCAAGTAGTGAAAACATATCCTAGGTAAAACATTGCCACCCCATGGGCAGAGACTTACTTTCTTCCTTTCCTTTTTTTCTGTTTTTTTGTTTTTTGTTTTTTTTTTTTTTTTAAGAAAGTCTTACTCTGTTGCCCTGGGTAGAGTACAGTGGCATCATAGCTCACAGCAACTTCAAATCCTTGGGCTCAAGCAATCTTCTTGCCTCAGACTCCTGAGTAGCTGGGATTAAAGACACCCTTCACTAGGCACCATGAATTTTTCTTATTTTTAGTAGAGATGAGGTCTTGCTCTTTCTCAGGCTGGTCTTGAACTCCTGAGCTCGAGCAATCTACTGGCCTCGGCCTCCCAGAGTGCTAGAGTTATAGGAGTGAACCATTTCACCCAGCCCTGAGACTTTCAATGTGAGTATAATGGGTCTTTAAATTGTTTGGGTCCATTCCAGCCATTATATTTCAATAATTAATTTCTTCCGTGAAGAGTTTATATGAACCATTCTAAACTTACCACTGATGTTTCTGTTCCCTTTTCTCAGTTGAACAAAAAAGTGAAACTTTATTCTCTATAACTTCTTATAATTCCTTGTTATAACATCCAAAATGTGAACTTCAGATGGGAAACAGTGATGTCTGTGCTACTTCATTCAGTTCCTTCTGTCACTAGCCATGCCCTGTGCACATGTCCCCTGTAGACCAAATTAACCAAAGGTGGAAGGGGTGCAGAAACTTCAGACAGTCATCCATTCAGTGCACACACACAACATACACCTGTTGGAAGAAAAGTATGGGAAAATGTAGGCACATTCCAGAAACTACAAAAAGCTCTCGGTGACTAGAGCAGAGTGAGTGAGAATGTGTGGCAGAAAATCAAGTCAAGGAACAGTGAGTACAGGGCTGTGCCGGCTACTGTGAGAGGCTCAGATGTCATGCTGGGTGAAACTGGAGCCATCAGAGAACATCAAGTGTCCATTGTTGTGTAATAAAATAAGGGATGCTCTGAATTAGAAGTGAACAGTAGGTGTTATTTTTAGTCACCCTGCTGATATTTAATGTACGGCAACATTCCTCCTAAGAGTCATCAAGTGCCAAAGAAATATCTAAGTTATCCCAATCAAATGTTGTGTGTTATTTTTTGTCAAAATATTATTTTTCCCATCTGAAAAGAGAATCTGTCTCCCTGCATCTTTTGCCATTGTTTTCTAGTTGTATTCAGAGGACAACTTTTCTTCCCAGTGAAAACCATTGGCATATTTTGCCTTTGATTTATCTCTAAAATGATCCAACCTATCTTGACCTGGCATGGAATTGGTTATTCTCAGGTCCATTTTTAATTCTCTATAAATTTAATGACTGAAACTAAGCACAAAATTTATTTCTGTTCATCTCTGTTCATTGTTATTATTCACATAAGTTCAAGGCAGCTGATTTTCCCACTTTTGAAATAATTTCTTATGTTTTGCTTGGGTAACCTATTTCCCTTAACTTGAATTGGCTTCAAATCAGTGGCCTATGGAAAACTTGATATGTGGCTCTTTGGGAACCTCTACTCTAAGCTGTGTGCTACTCATGAGCTAGAGTCCAACATAGCATATGATAAGTCTTGAGGAAGTCCTACAATTTTCCAGCATAGGCAGTTCTTTCTATTTTTTATTTAGTTCTTTCCTTCTTCATTTCATTTTGCTTCCTTTTTCCTATTATTTCCCTGGAAATCTCCTTCACATTTTTTTCCTTTCTATTTTCTTCTGTTTACTTCTCTTCTTAGAACCACTAGTATTATTCAGTAATACCAATAAACATGTCTTAGCCTTATTATTGACCAGAACCAAGTTTTGTTGGGAAAAAATGATAATTGGAGTACACAATCCCAAAAAGGAATCATAGTTTCTGAAATTTTATTCTTAGAGAATCTTCTTTGGGCCTAACTATTTGAGAGAACTCAACAGCTATAACATCAGACCAAAGAGAATCAAAGATTTTACCCAGTATCAAACTCAGAATTAGTAAATTCCAATGATGTGGGTAATAGAGAGACCCAGGTATGCAGAGATACATCCGTGCCGCTTACAACAGCTCTCTAGTCTTCTATGCCACATTAACCTTATCTTTGTCAGGATTAAGAGTTATCTGGCCCAGATAAACACCCAAATGTTCTAAGTGATATGTGTGGATCATCACTTCCACCAACGTAGCTGTTTCAGGCCAGCAAGCTTTCCACTTCTGTCTCAGAAAACCACAGACTTGAAGTTCCAGTTCCATTCCCCACAGATCCTTAGATTCTAGGTCTATTTACCATAAAAATCGTTAGTAATCTAGGTATGTCTTGCTACAAACATCCCATAGATAAAGATACTTCTCACGTGAGGACTACTGAGCAGTCCAATTAGCACATTGATAAGATTTGACCAGGTTATTCATGTCTCTTTATTTCTTAATTTCTCTTTTCCTAGGAGTCCTCAGGATAGGAAGAGTGGG
Organism: Galagoides demidoff; assembly: GCA_963574575.1. Taxonomy (NCBI): domain Eukaryota; kingdom Metazoa; phylum Chordata; class Mammalia; order Primates; family Galagidae; genus Galagoides; species Galagoides demidoff. The sequence continues at coordinate 37,452 of CAUYQV010138941.1, forward strand.
CTTCAGAGCAATTGATGATTTTCTTCTTTCTAGAAGAAAAATGACAGAAACCATGCTCTGAGTCAAGGAATGTGGGTAGCCTCTAGCACAGTGTCTTTCAATCCTTTTTTTATCTCACAGTACACTTGAACCTATAGTTAAATTTCATGACACACTTAAAATGTGTTCATCAAAAAAAAGAGTGAAAAGAATATAGTTGCTGTGCTTTGAACTTCTTTCAAAAATAATTTAAAAGTTTTTTAAAAAGTTCACAGCATACCTAAGATCCTCTCATGG
>CAUYQV010138942.1:0-32902 GCA_963574575.1 Galagoides demidoff
GTCTTAACACAACAATTATGAGAAAGACATGATGGCTATGTTAGCCAGTTGGATGAGAGTTTTCCAAACTGCATATGGAAGCAACACACTGTATCCTATGATAGAATTAATGTACACAATTATGATCTAATAAAAAATAAAAAAATATTAAATAAAAAAGTAAAAAAAAAACCTAGCACTCTGGGAGGCCAAGGCAGGTGGATCGCCTGAGCTCACAGGTTCATTAGCGAGACTGCCACTCAAAATAGCTGGGCGTAGTGGCAGGCATCTGTAGTCCCAGCTAGTCGGGAGGTGAGGCAAGAGGAGAGTTTGAGGTTGCTGTGAGCAATGATGCTATGGCACTCTACCAAGGGTGACAAAGTGAGACTTTGTCTCAAAAAGAAAAAAAAGATTATGGAATTTTTATCTTATTGGGAAATTACCACATATTTGCATAAATCATGACCAGTTTTCATTCACAAGAAAAAAGATAATGGAGGTTTATAAGAAGGCTGACAATTAAGTATGTGAGCTGGTCCTAGAAACAGTGTTACCTGTCTCATTGATAACTATCATTGTCCATCACCTTTGGAGTACTCCCCTTGGGAAGCAATGCACCTACACCCACTCCTAGTCAACCCTTCAAAGCAATTTTGGAACTCTTTTTCTGGAATGACTGACAGATCTGGTCATCCAATGAGGCATGGCAAATTAAGTTTGTACAAACAATTCTATAAGGTTTCATAACCTTGGTGTGTCAGCGTCCACAGCTCTGTTCATGTTGATATGTGGCAGTGTCTTCCTGAGCCTCATTCATTTTTGTTGTTGGTGTTTCCGTGTGCCACGTGACAGTAGCTCTGATAGCCAGAAAAGAGTTTTGAAGTTACTTTGAAGGGTGGACTAGGGGCTGGTGTTGGTGCAGAGCTTCTCAAGGGGAGTGCTTTGAAGATTACTATAGCAATATTCGATTATGAGGTATGTAGCACTTTTTCTAAAATGAGTTCATGAACTTAATTTTTCGACCTTGTATATATTCATATATAAGATTTAAAGTAGTCTTGGTTTATACTACTTATTTAGGGGGGCAGTCTAAGCCTCTTAAATTGGAATGCATCATGTGGAGTTGTACAAATCAGAGTTTGAAAAATTACTAAATTTTGAAGGCCATAGATTATCTTTATCAATTATATTTCAACCTCTAATCTAATTAAAAAAGCATGCCTATGAGAAAACTTTAAAGTTCTTATTGCAATAACCAAATAGTATTATTACATAAAATATATTTATGTAATTTATGACCACTTAACTTTCAAAAGTAAACATAAAATATAAACATATTTATATTTATTTATTATTTTATGTTTATATGTAAACACATGCATATATTATAAATATAAACATATTTATATTTATTATTAGTTTAATGAGGCTTCAAAGCAATAAAAATTCAAAATAAAAGAATTTACAGCCAATCACCACCAAAAAAAGGCAATACTTTTTTTTATTTTAATCTGATATGTCTTTAATAATACAGCACAGCCAGTCTCTTTATTGTAAATCAGAAAATGAGGTTTTCATCACCCTGATTTGTAACCAAATATAATAATAATAGGAAAATGAGAGGTCAGCTTACATTAAACAGCCCAAACCCAAGCTGGCTAACTTAATAAAGCATGGCAGGAAGACCATTAGCTAAGTGGGAGGCAGACTTAATATACCTGTACCTGTAAAATGACATTCATAAAAAATTGACTCAAGATTTATAGCTGTAGGTAATAATTCAATGTCAGTGAAAACCAGGGCACATGCCTCAGCAGCAGGAATTAACCTGCAAGAAAACAGTAGTGTTACTTTGCTATGGGAGACTTCTCCCTGATAATGACCCGAACTAAATGATTACCATTTGGCAAAACCACACATTGCTCCAATTACCCTTTGTTTATATAGAAGTGATAGAATGCAAATGATAGTAAAATAACGAGGCTTCTTTTTGATTATATTCAAACCTACATCATTTTATGTTATATAGTAAATAAAGATTATAGCACTAAGCAATGAAGCCAAAAGCTAGAAAATGATTTGAAAACTTCACTGTTAGGTGGAAAGTCTAATCAGATGATACTTAGAAAGGCTGTGCCATGTTGATTTCAGATTACACTATTAAGAAAAATGATGCTGTATGAGATAAGTGTCCTCATTACCACCACTCCTAGTAAAGTTGAAGGTCCTAGCTAATACAATTATAACTTAAAATCTCAATGGTTTGTAAAAAAAATACAAATTTCGTACTTGCGAGTTACCAAGTTACTTGCAAGTTACCAAAAACAATAGAAAAATTCAGCAACGTAGCTAGTGGTAATGAGTACACTTATCTCATAATTGATTTGTAGATAATGCTTTTGTTTCCTCATAAAATTGATATATTTATCCCAATGTTATCATCAATGATTATGTCAATGTTTTGCCTATAGTTGATGTTCTGTAAATAGTCATGGAATAAAGGAGCTGAAATTAAAAAAAAATATACTGTATCATTAAGGTGGTGGGAATTTGTATTTGTGTTATATCACATTAACTACAAAAAACAAACTGAAAGATCTAAATTCAAATTATCACAGACCAGAATTCAGATGGTAGAGCTGTACTCACCAATCTGATTGAATTATTTCATTTGTTTAACTCATTCAAAAATAATCACAAGCAATAGGACTCATCAAGATAAATAAACTGGATTAATGAGTGAGAAATTCATCCTACATGTGATCCTAAAAGAGAATGGGCATACGTAAACTTCATTGCCAGTGGTTAAAATCACACATGCCACTGTGAAATATTATATTATTCAAGACATTATACGTGGTTGAGAAATGCTTTCTATCTGTTTCCCTCCTAATGTCACTATTTGGAAACAAAGCAAAACAGATTTCGTGCTCTTAATCAAGGATTTATCTGTTTCAGCAGGACTCTAATTTCCCAGTTGGCTTTACATCTCGTGAAACTACAAAGAATAACCGTGTTAACATTCCAGGCAACTAACAACACATCACATGAAATATATGCTCAGAAGTGTCTTAGATAGAAGGGATTGTAGAACAAGAAATAGACAGACGGAAGAAATGTTTCCTTTTCAGTAGTGAAAAATGATACCTGTAAAATCCTGTCACATTCTGTGTCTCCATGTGACATGAAAATATGCTGCATATCAAGTCAGTGTCTAGCTCCATCACTGAGGACGATCAGATGAACACGACAAAGTTTAATACTTCAAAATATCCAGGAGACACTGCAATAGATCCTGTATTTCACTTATTTCAGACATACGTCAACTCCATACATTACATCAAGTCCTGACTATAACAATCTCTCTCTCTCTCTTTTTTTTAATGGTAGGTAACAAAAGACTTGAGGCAAGTTGCTTACCTATGAAATGTTGCGATCTTGTTCTTTCTAATGAGTGAAGAAAAAACATAAATGTGTGAGTGTTTGGGGGCCTTTTTATGAGGTGACCACTTCACATCACAGTGCACAGTGCTTATTTCTCATTTTGTTACGAAGGACGTTATTCTTTTAAAGGGCATACAGAGTATAGAAAAATATATATTGTCTGGTTGACATGAGACATTTAATATAATAGAAATGTCTAATTGGTGTCACACAGGGTCAGATGGCTTTGTCCGCCCTCAGGGCCTCCTGGGAAATGAAAGGTCAGCATGTAATGTCCCCGAACCTACCAAGGAAAAATTGCATTTTTCACAAAACACATAAAGAAGTCTTTTTTTGTTATAAAAATAAACAAAACAATGTGGCATCCATTAAAATGGTAATTTTTTTATAAATTGTCAATATGTCATTATTTTATATAAAAATGTCAGTTTACCCAGAGGGTCACTGAGGAGAAGATTAAATTTATCCCTATGCATGTGTGTGTGCCTGCACCTATGCACACATTAAATACAAGTGTGTTTTGTATTAGAGAATTGAATTCTATTGTACAGACAATTACACAAAATAAACTGACACCATTTGGATAACTTAAGCACCATTCATGTAAAATGAGTTACTCCTTTGGAGGGTCAGAGAGGACTGTTCTTAGCAAAACTAAAGGAATAGATATTTCTATTTTTACCTTTTATTTCTCCATCATCTCCCAAGTTTGGAAAACCTGTAGCTCTCTATTCTGTCTTACTAATCTATCTCAAGTCATCTTCTCCAAAAAATACCTTGAATCACTGCCCTCTCTCTGGGCTACAGGACATGGCCTGAATTTTTAAGTCTTCTCTACTTACATCCAGTGACCTTGTCCCATAGTCTACCCTTGAGAGGTCTTACCAATAAATTTGAATTTGAGAAATAAACTCCAAAAATATACTCATGTAATAGATATAGATAGATTATAATGGTTTATTTTGTTAGCTGGCCGTTGCTAATTTAAAAACTAATTCTGACACAAATAACGTAAAACAACTAGATTTGTCCACAAAGATATAATAAGGAGAGAAACAGAAAATTGGGGAAGACTTGGAATAGCTACATCTGGCAATGAAAGCAGGTGAAAGAATGACAAAAGGGAGGACTAGGATGTGGTGTGGGAAAGAGAAGATGTAGAACTAGATTTGGGATCCGATCTGCCAACAGATTTCAGGATTTAGGGCTTGAGTTTTAGGAAATTTGCACTTATGGAATTTCTCAAGGAAGTTGGAAGAGGAAGAAGTCACACAGTCTTAAAAAGGAATCCTGACTCTACTAATAGTTAAATTCCACACCAGGATGTTGGTCACAAACAAAATAAAACAAAGAAAAAAAAAAACTGAGAAGGAATCCTAAAAATTCATATAAACCAAGAGACGAGAAGATGTCATGAAAGAAAGCATTTCTGTATTAATATATTCCAGGCTCTAATAAATTATTATTCAATTTAGAACAATAAGGTTGACCTCGGTTACCAGGGCTATAGGATGAGTGGTGAGATGCCATTGCTCACACAGAATATAGGTTAAAAGCAAAACGTACTAAAACAAACCACATAATTGACTGAAAGCAGACATCGGACTTGTACAGTATGAAAGCCCAAGAGAAGCTGGAAATGTTTCAGACTCAGATAGCAAACTCTCTTTCAAGCAGCTAGACTGAGGACGAAGCAGGAAAGCACAAAGTTTTAGAGGGACAGGGAGGGCTGCCTGGGGGGCTAAATTCTACGATGCTTCCTGGGTCACTCCCATACCAGCTCCCCACCTTGAGTTCCTGGGCTCCTTTCTGGGGAACAGAATGTGGCAAAGATGATGGGGTACCACGTAAGACCCTGGTTGTAGAATACCAGAGAGGAAACTTTTACTGGCTTTGAAGAAGTAAGCTTCTGTGTCCTAAGAAGGACCATGTGGATGGGAACTAATGGGACTTCCAGGAACTGAAAGTGACTTACAGCTAAAAGTCTGTACGGAATCAGTCCTATAGCTCAAGGAACTGAAATCTTCCAACAGTCCTATAGCTCAGGAACTGAAATCTTCCAACAACTATATGAGCTTAGGAAAGGACCCAGAGTTACAGAAAGGAACAAAGCCCCAAGAGACCTACATTACAACACCCATTCCTGAGCAGAGTGGACCGACCAAGCTGTGTCCAGACTCCTGACTCATGGAAAATGTACATAATAAATGTTTGTTGTTTTAAACAACTAAGTTTGGGGGAAATGTTCAACAGTGTAGAAAGATACTGTCTGGAAAGTAATCTTGTCTGCATTTTTGCCTTGGAGACCACAGAGCCAAGTGACTGAACAGACAAATCACACCCCTGAGCCAGAATTCAAATTCTAGCTCTGACAATTTTTAGTGTTATGTTCCCCAAGTTCTCTGTATCTCACTGACTTTATTGGTCAAGGGAGGTGATATACTTATCTCATAGGGGTGCTGTGAAGGTTAAGTTAATTCAGGTTAAACTCTTGAAGCACAGTAAATGTCAATTATGCTTTTGAATGTTTAGCTTTGAAGGAGTTTTGGTTTTTGGCTTTATTTTGCTTGAAAGAAAAATAATGGAGCCAATTTGTAGACTGGGGAGAAAGGACAGATGAAGCTAATGATTCATGAGAAAGATTGTTGGAGGACAGAACCCTAAAGGAAATTGGATTCAGGGAACATTCAGAGTAAAGAATGAGGTAAATAAATATAACTACACAAAGCATACTCTATTAAAAGCTTTAATTCATTCAATTAATTTTAACTGGCTTTTTGAAAAGTTAAGATCGAATTCAACTGATTTGAGTGAGCATACTTCATAAGCCCCCCGGCAGTTCTTTAAAACATCAATGAAAGGGAACCGATGGCCAATATTGGGACATTTTTAAGGATTTACTTTTTATATAAAATAAACCACAAAAGAGTAAAAGATAAATATTACATGTATACATAAAACATTTTTAAATAATGTGTTTGAATTCTTTAAAACCTAAATTTATAGCATAATTGTGTATTGCTTATATTCTTCATGTAATGAATGTATTCATACGTGTACCTGTGATATATCTGTGTTTACGTATCTTATTTTAAACACTTAGAAGGAGAAACATGAAATTGGTTTTACTCTAGAGACTTGTTGTCCTGATAAAGTCTTTTTCAAACAAATTTGGATTGTTTGGACACTTAAAAATACTCTTTCCTTCAGCCTTTTTTAAGTTATCAAACTTAGGTCTTTAGACTTATGGGATGGCACCTTTAATGATAGTTTTATAAAATGATATAAAATACCATTTTCCAAACTTTAGAGATTTTCATAACTAGAAAATAGCCACTGAAGCACCTTTATTTGGAATTACTCATTAATGGCCAAAAAATCTACTGAATTTTTACCAGTACAAGCTCTATTGAGAAGTTAAGTAAAATATCCTATAAATAATGGCTCTTTTTTGTCTTAGCTTTGTGAAATTTTTAAAAATATTTTTATTCTCATGGAGGGCAACAGTAAAGATCTCAGAGACTTGTCCATCTCAGTTTTCTGAAGTCTCAGTCTCTATGTCTCATTTGTTCTTCAGAATGACTTGGGGTATTGAAGAAAATCACCTCACTTTAAAAAAAATACATTATTCAAAATCCTCTATCATCTCAAAAGTCAAGTCTTTGACTTCCTCATGTTTGTGATATAAATGAGAGATTTTATTTAATTTTAACTTTGATTTCTAGTTTTTCATGCAGTATGTCACCTAGTTTATAAATCTGAAAGTATTCTCTTTACCTGTGCAAATAACTCAGACTATAGTTTGTGCACTTTTTAAGAGTCAGCTAATGTAACTGATTCCATCTTAAGAACTGCTTAATTTCATAACAATCAAAAAATATATTATCTCTCTGTCCGTGAAAACAAACAGATAATCTCTCAATGTACAGAACGGCCAGACCTGAAGCACAGGCTATGCTGGATCTGAATATTGACCGAAAGGCAAGCAGGCAGCTTTTAGAATCACTGAAGCAGAATATGAAGAACGCCATTTGGACTTCTGGTGGAAAGGGTTATTCTGGACATATTCAGATGTGAAAAAAGATAAGAAGAAAAAAGCTTGGTTTTGATTATGAGCCCCAAATAAAAAGCCATAATGAAGTTTTCTGAGAGGAGGCCCAGCGGGTTATTTTAACAATTCTCCCTTACGCCCCTCTCTGTGGCTGCGTCAGTCTGGGCTGAGATGGAGGAGAACTGACTGAGTAGACACGACTACATTCCTGAGTGACTTGAAGAAGGCTGTTACACACAGAAGTCATTTCGGCTGTGCAGATTATCCTTTTCATTGTATAAAAAACTATTCGATCAAATGTTTTCACTGGTGGGCAGTATCTCTATGCAGAACAGTGAGACTCAATTCTTCATGTTATCTTAATTTTTTCATTCCTAGAACTTTTTAGTCTACAGAGGAAAAGACAAAGGGGTTATCAGTGAGTTTCTGAGCAAGATTTGGGGAAAATATCTTAGTGAAATACTATGGGTGGGTGCCTTAAACAGTGAACACTTATTTCTCATGTTTCTTGAGAGTGAAAGTTGCAAGATCAATTCAAAACTGCTTAATTTCATGGTTCCAGTCCTGATGAGGGTCCTCTTCCTCCATATGACCCTGACATGGCCCTGTTTCGTTGCTTGCTTCAAGAGAGAGAGGTTTCCTGCTTCCTCTCCTTTTTATAAGTGGCTTTATCCCAAACCCTTATATCTCCCCCAGGCTCCCCCACATCCAAAACCATCACACTGAGATGAGGGTTTCCGAATAGGACCTTGAGAGCACAACAATATTCAGTCCTTAGAACACAGGGATAAGGAGAGTGTTCTCAATATTATTTCACAAGGTTATCAGAACTGCTATGTAACTCTCAAAAACCACAGAATATGCCTCAGAGACTTGAAGAATACTATGAATTTATAAATTATTTACCTTATATCTTGTAGAAACATAAACACTTGAACAAATTCCACAGCTCTCAACAAATGTACGACCATTTACTCTTAGTGAGACTTCAGTAAACAGCCTTGCTATTTCTGAGATTCAGTATTTGTCCTCATCTCCTGGTATTTTCGAGGTAAGACATAGGCTAACAGGAGGGGTTTCTTTATACTTGCAATCCTCTTTTAATCCATTTTTTTTTTTATTAAAAATACACAGAGAGAGCACAAATGAAAAGGCATTGAAAGGAGAAAAGAACCTCATCTTATATCTTGGTACAGAGTTCCACAGTCATCTGAGAATCTAACTCATATAAGTCTCATATCCTTTTTAATACATCATGGACATAGTTGACAATAACTTCTGGTTTTTCAAAAATATTCAGCAACAGCAATGTCTCTCTTAACACAAAAGTGTGGTGTTAATTGCTCAATTTACCATGGCATATGTTGTAGATTAATTTCCTGCTTATTACACTGTGTTTTTATTTTATTTAAGATGTTAACAGGTTGAAACGGTTCATACTGACTGAGTGTTCAAAGCAATGTTGCTTTGGGCTAGGCCAATTATAAGGAATCACCTGAGAAACACCCTGAAGGGCAGAAAAAGAGATTATGGTTTTCTGCTTAGAAGGAATAAAGTTATGCTATATTATCATGGGGAAAAATATCCAGAGGAAACCATCCAAAACTAATTTGTTTGTCACAAGCAAATATTGGGCCTCAGGTCCTCGATGTCAAAGACAGCTGACTCGTGTTTACAGTTACCATAAATATTTTCAATTTTTTTGAATCTTAAATTATTTGTTTCTCTTTTGCACTATCTTTAATCATCGCTGTCAGATCCTACATGATGAACATATTTCAAACACTTAAGAAAAAAGAACTAATGATTATTTTTGTTTTCGAACTCAAAGTTGAACATTCACCTATTAGGGCTTATGTGTGGAGCAATAATGAAGTGATAATAATATTAAGGTGCTGATTAATCTGAAAATCACTAATGAAATTATTTTTGCTACCTAACCTCTAATAAAATTAAAAGTTAGTTCATTATAGGATTTTAAGTTAATACACAGGCCTCAGATTTAGTCTATGATCATTACAAAGACCATTCATTGCAGATCTGCTGCTTACTAGATATTTGGCACAAGCAAAGTCTAACTCTAAACTCTCGATTTAAAAAATAGCACAAAAAACAAGATACTGATAGACAGTGCCTGTGGCTCAAATGGTTAGGGCGCTGGCCCCATATGCTGGAGGTGGTGGGTTCAAACCCAGCCCCGGCCAAAAACTAAACCCCGCCCCCAGCTTCTAACTTTTATAGATATTTCCAGTGATAACCAGTTCACAGGATCATGTACAACCTCATCCTTGAACAGAAAGTGTGTCTGTGTGGTGCCGTGCATGTATGTGTCCACAGAATTTAAAGTTATTTTTGTTTTTTCCTCACTAAGGTATTCAGAGAATTACTTAGGTAAGTTACCAAACCCTTTTAAAATGATCTTTCCCAAGATGAGCCATTTCTCTAACTGGAATACATTTCAAAATTGCCAGTGTCCTAACTAATTTCGATTTTGAAACTCTAATTTCAAAAGAAAAACATGATGTTCTTAAATTAAATAACGCACTCAGCACTGATGTGATAAGGACAGAGCAAAAAAACTCATGCCGTTTCTATTCTGATAGTTATTTTTTCATTAATGCAGCTCAAAGGACTTTATTTTGTGTGTGTGTGGTGTGTGCTCACTCTCACGCAGGCATCCACACCATGCTGATGGCTCACACTGAGATTGCAGTCAATTATAGCTGGGTACCTGCAGTACTTTTTCAGAGGAAACAATATTAAAACAGTCTTTTCCCTGTCCTGTAATTGTCAAGTTTGTCCTTTTGAAGTCTAAAAGTGGAAAGTTATCCTTTTTCCCTTTGAAATGATATACCTTGTTAAATTGTTTACATCATTTCAAAAGGGAGAAATTTTCTGAATCACAATTCTAAAATCCAAAGAACCAGATTTCTTTTGGCCATAGATTCTTTAACTTGTAAATGCTAACTGCTAATATAAGTGCTAAATGTATTATTTAACACTTAAAATATGAATATATTTGATGCATTTTATTGATTAATCTCAGAATTATGTCTTCAGTTTCAATAACTAGACCTAAAACTAGTTGTAGTTCAATGCTTGCTCAACCAATCAAAATTTCCTAATTGTATTGTCATAAGTTTACATTTCTTCATTTTCCAGAAGAGACTATTAAAAAAAAAAAACTTCATAAAAGGGTTATTAAGATCAAGAGACACTCCATGTAACCATAGTGAAGACAATGAAGGTTGGCTATGTTACTAATTGTATCAAGAAGGAGAGTGGAGTTAGTTGTAGCAATGTTCTCCCAAGACCAAGGCTGGCTTCAGGGATTGCTACGTTATATCCTAAATTCCAATACATCCTTTAAAAAGTGCCAGTCTAGAAATTTGCTTTGTATTAGCATCAGTTTTAACTGTCTTTAGGTCACGAAATCCCCTTTATTCCACTTTTAAAAGTATATCATTCACATCTTTAGCATTGATTGCATAAATCCTACCCCACAATTTCTTTATAGAATCCTTCACATAATTCCTAGGATCATTTCTCCCCAGATTACTGTCAACTCTATTTCCCTAACTGGTTGCTTTTTTTCTAAATTTTAAATAAACAGGTCCCTTCATTGGCTCCACATATAGGGAGAGAAAAATATAAACTAAATCACTGTTAAAAATGTTATAAACATACCACTTTCCACACACAAAAAAATTATGAATGCACTCACGGGACTATATAATGGATTTCATATTTTAGTAATATGAAAATAATATTTCAAAATTTATTGAAAATATATTGCGTAAGAAATTTCCCTCTTAGAGTCGGTGCACCCCATGGAAATGGGGACTCATTACAGAGTGAGTTGCTTGACGTTGCTTGATAGTCGAAAGTTGCTCAGAGGTCGATTGCACACGATGTGATTTTTTTTAAAGAAGTCTATTTATGTATAGTACAATCTGCTAGAAAAGGTCAGTAGAAAAGTCAAAATCCTTAAAGCTGGCAAGTTTTATATCTTAATGATGCTTTGAAATGTTACTACAAAATTGGGTATGTATACTTCAAATCACCTAGAATTTACTGGAAAAGAGTAAAAAAATTAAAGTACTGAAGTGGAAAGAGATTCCCTTGAGTTTCCCAGCTCCATTTACTAGGTATTTTACTTGAATAATACAGAAAACTAGTTTTGGATGGAATTGCTTCATGTATAAGGAGAGTTTCAGATCCTTCTTGGACATATTTCTAAAAGATAGAAGCAATTGTGGCTAAAGTCCCTGTTCGGTGCTGCATAAGTATGTACTGCTATTATTGCTTATTTTTGCCCCACAAGTTATTTGAGGCATATGATGGTGATTATTATTATTATTTGTAGCTTTTAGTAGTACTGCCACTAGAATCACTACTTAATATGAGTTGTAGTACTCGTAGTATTACTAATATTAAATCATGAAAGCTTTGAAACCGCCACTGTGCTGTACTCTGAATTGGAATCAGTCTGCCCCGTGTGGATTTCAACATTTTTGCAGTCAGTACTCCTGAGGTGGAGATCGTGGCTTGGCTTCAGTTGCTGATAATATTAACATGAGGCTTAGGGGTTAGGCATCTTTTCCTCTTTTTTTTTTTTTTTTTCCTATTAGGAGGTTTCACTTTCTAACAAGGACAGCTGAAGCTCACGCCCAGGAAACCACACTGTGAAGGGTACAGCCTGAAAGTTGTGCTGGGGAAGGTGGTTTATCACATGTAGTCTAGTCTGGTACTAAGATTTCAGGCTACAGAGACGACCATGGTCCTAATGGAGTAACGCTCTGCACAGTCTCACCCAGGTGCCCCTAGTATGGTTCCTGACGTTCGGCTGAGATAACTATTACCGCTTTCTTTAGAAGCTTGAAAACTTCTGAAGCAGAAAGGATAAAACGACAATGCCCGCTGTGGACCTTCTGTGATGGCCTGGCGGTGATTTTGGGTTTCCTGAAATGTGAATCCTAGGCTTCATTTATTTTGGATGTAGGAAGTTGTTTGGACTGCTCAACCAAGGATGTGAACGCTAATTAGATTAGAGTAAAAAGAGCTTTAGTTTTCATTTAAGTTCTGTTCACTATTTAAAGCTTCAAGTCAGAAATGTATTTTTTTGAGAAAATTATACTACTAAAAACTGAGTGGAAAATTTAAATAAATGATGGAACACACAAACAAACACAAACACACATACACAGGGGCTACCCAGAAAGCACCGGCCAGGTAATATGAAAAATAGGGTATGTATGGCTTGGATCCTTTCTGGACATACCTAGTCCATATACACACAAGTTGTATGTATATGTGTGCATATGTATATGTACATATCTATGTTTGTACATGTATATGTACGTGTGTGTGTATGGAGACATTTTGTACTTGAAAAAGCAAGTATATTTGAATCAAATCATTAGTCTGGGACTTGCTAGCTCTATTTCCTTGAGTGATCAGCTTCAGTTTTGTCATCTGTAAACTGGTATTAATAGTAACAATTTAGAAGGTATTATAATGGACTGAACTATTTCCTATTTAACACGCATTAATTGGATATCTATAATGCCAAGCACTCATTTGTGACAAAATTCAGCAGTAACAAGACTATGGCCTGGCCCTTACATTCCAGTAATAGCAAAATAGGGAGTGAAGTTAGTATGGCACTTGGCATACAACAAGCACTTATAAATGACAGTACTATGGCCTGAATGCTTGCAGTCATCCAAAGTCATATGATAAAATCCTATCCCCCAAGGTATAGGTACTGGGTGACATTGGGAAGTGATGTGATCATGAGGGTGGAGCCCTTGTGAATAGGATACATGCCCTATGAAGACAGCCCAGAGAGGCACATTATTTCTTCCACTGTGTGAGGACACCCGATAGGAGGGAAGATGGAATGTGCCATGCACAAGAAAGTGGGCCCCCAGTCGACACCAAATCTGCCATTGACATGATTTGGACTTCTCAGTCTCCAGCTCTGTGAAAAACAAATTCCTGTTGTTTATAAGCAATCCTATCCCTGGTATTCTGTTATAACAGTGTGAATGAATCAACTGAGACAGTGTCCCTCCTCTGGACTGAACCATTGCACGGAGGCACTTCCAGGTTAAAAGAATGATAATCTCTTGGTAATGATGGAAAGGTTATTATACCTGGATTTATGCCAACCTGAGATTAAGGTCTATTTTTCTTTATTCATATATGTCTTATTCACATTTCTAATCCTGTTTTTGCAAGGATTACTTCTTTAGTTTTAAATTTTTATTTCTGTTTTACCCAGTGCCTATGATTCTTACAGACAATCTCTCCCTCCTTACTCATAATGATATCAGTATAATTTCTTAGCCCAGCATTTAAGGTATTCCCCACCCACCCTTCACTCTTTATCTCCCACTTTCAGCCAATCTTAAGGCTGATTGTTCATCCCTAAATTTGTTTCTTGCTTCCCTTTGTATTTTCATTTGCATGTGATTATTTTGAATCTCTGCATATAGTTAATCTGGCTAATCCTTAAAACTTTGTGAACTAGTAGCTAATTAAAAGTTTCAATAAATGGATGAATGACCGTGAATGACTGTTTGAGACTGCACATTTCTTGAGAGGAAAGGTGGGCCTATTATTTTTTGTATCATATGAATGTATTGATCATACATAATTACTTATATATTACAAGTGATCAATTGATAAGTTGAAATTAATTGAGCTACTTATATAAGTTAACTCAGTTTAAATTCATCATTTGGTAACTGGTAGATAATGTATAGAAAATAGTAAACCCTGATTCTCCACATTTAATTAAGTAAAATGCTAACTTTTTATTCAATGAATCATGTAAGCCATATATAATGAAAATGCTCATTAAAATATTATTCTTAAAAATTGTAGCAGGTACAAGATTTTATGTTTGATCTTATTGTGTGTATGTATATTCATTATTTTTATGGATGACAGACTAGAACGTCATAGTCGGAAAGGATTGCCAAATGAACCAGGAAGAAAACTCATGAGGAGAAAATGAAGGAAAGTAGAAAGTGTTTGCTTTTTCTTCTTTATGATTTTATCAATTCAGATATTATGAGATAGTCCCACGGTACATTTAAAAGTCAATACCCAAATATCTTTGTTCAATGTATAACAGAATATTACATAACATGCTCTTATTTATTAAGAAAAGTTGGAAAAAGAATGATACTAATTTTTATCTGAAAAATATTGCTTGGTAAATATTACCCCCCCTTTGTGGTTATAATTATTGACAATCTTTCAGAGTTGCAATTTGAAAATCAAAATGCAGACAGATGGACAGTAGCTAGGCTTTCAGACATGGTGGATTGATGTTAATCTAATGTAAATCTAATTTATTTCTGTTGAATAAGCAACTTAGGTTGATTTAGGTTACATTTTTAGGCAAAGACAAAAGAGACTAGGATTTCACAGAGGTGAGGAAATTTAACAGGGAGGCATTGAGTTTTCACAAATATGATAGAGGCTAATAACTATCGTCTCGAAAGAAGCTTTAAAACCATCCTCATATTGATATCTGATCTTTGACATAATACACACTGGGGGAAAGAATCTCTGTTCAGTAAGTGGTGTTGTGAAATTTGGAGAGCCACATGTAGAAAACTGAAACAGGATCCACACCTCCTACACTCACAAAAATTAATTCAAGATGGATAACAGACTCAAAACTGAGGCATGAAACAATAAGAATTCTAGAAGCAAGTGTTGGAAAAACTCCTCTAGCTATTGGCCAAGGCAAAGAATGTAGGAAGAACACCCCAAAGGCAATCATAGAAATGACAAAAATTAATAAATAAATGGGACTTGATTAGTTTTAAAAAGCTTCTACAGGGAAACTATCAACAGAGAAAATAGACAACCTGCATAATGGGAAGAAATATTTGCATGCTATACATCTGATACAGGGGAAGTACCCTAAATCTCCAGGAACTCACTCACATCAGCAAGAAATAAACAAATCCATTAGAAAGTGGGCAAAAGACATGAATAGAAGCTTACTGAAAGAAGATAAAGTAATGGCCAACAAACATGAAAAAATGTTCAACATCTCTAACCATCAGGGAAATGCATATCAAAACCAAAATGAGGTATCACCTAACTCCAGTGAGAGTAGCTTTCATCAAAATTTCCCCAAAACAACAGGTGCTGGTAGGATGGGGAGAGAAAGGAACCATTATACACTGTTGGTAGGGTTGAAAACTAGTACAATCTCTGTGGAAAATAGTGGGGCTATTCCTCAAAGAACTTAAAGCAGACCTACCATTTGATCTATTAATCCCACTACTTTGTATCCACTTAAAGGGAAAAAAAGTCATTTTATCAAGAAGACACTTGAATTTGAATGTTTACTGCAGCAAAATTCACAGTCACAAAGAAATGGAATCAATTCAAATGCCTATCAATTCATAAGAGGATAATAAAATACAGTTTATGTACATCATGGAGTACTACTCAGCCATGAAAAGAAAATGTTAAAGTAATACCTTTTTGCAACAACCTGGGTAGACTTGGAGACCATTCTCTTAAATGAAGTTTCACAAGAAGAAAAAAACAAACACCACAAGCACTCACTCTTAAATTAGAACTAAGCAATTAACACTAGTGTACACATGGAAGTAAACTCAATGGATCAATCAGGTGGGAGGGAGAAAGGAGGGGGGCACATGTAAATTTACACTTAATGAGTACACTGCACACTAGCTGGGTAACAGGAACACTTATAACTTTGCCTCATACTATACAAAAGCAATTCACGTAGCCAAAACATTTGAAATAAAGAAAACCCAGAAGAATAATAATGCAATATAATTAATTTTTAAAAAAGAAACTTTAAAAGTGGGTTATAGCTTTAGGAAAGCTATAAATTAGTTTCATAGTAGGGCTGAGTACATTGGATACTTTTTCTTCCATTCTTGAGATACTTTGCTAAGAAGAATATTTTCCAGCTCCATCCATGTAAACATGAAGGACGTATGGTCTCCACCTTTTTAATGGATGCATAGTATTTCATGGTGTACATTAGGGCAGAGGGAGACGGGGGGAGGGGAGGAGGGTGATTGGTGGGATCACACCTATGGTGATAACTAACTATAAGGATACATGTGAATCTCTCTAAATGTAGAATATAAATGTCTTTACATAATAACTGAGAAAAAGACATGAAGGCTATGTTAACCAGTTGGATGAAAGTATTTCAAATTGTATATAGAAACAGTACACTGTCCCCCATGATGGTATTAATGTACACTGCTATGATTTTAATACAACTGAAAAAAGAAAAGAAAAGAAAAAAAAGAAACTTTAAATTACATGTCAAACAAGTTTTAAATACAAAGCTCAAGCTCATAGGGTTCAGACAAAGAGTCCAGTGTCATGGAGTAATATCTTTAGACTCTTACATCATTATCTACTAATACAATGACATGTCAGAGCTCTAAAGCATCATGGGAGTAACACTGCACAGATCTATACCAAGGATCCTGTAATACATGCATAAGACCATCCCAAAATTATATTGAGATTAAATTGAGTGAAGAAAAACCAAAAAAATAAGTAAACATTGAAATAAGTAAAGGCATGTTTTTAGGTAGTTTGGATTGACAGACAGTGGTAGCAAAGAACAAGGAGCAATGTGGCAGGACTGAAGTCACACTCTGAGCAGTGAAGGACAGGAACAACTTAACCAAAGATGATGGGTCTGCATGTGAAGACAGTAAGCTCAATGGGACCAGCCGAGCATGCAGTGTTGACTCAAATAGCAAGCAAGAAAAAAATTAAATTGGTTTTTATTGCATTGCCTCAGACCTATTGATCCTTATTTAAGGATGACAGGACTTGGGTCAAAAACCACCATGTTTCAAATGACATAATTACTATTTTGAAATTAATTAATGATATAATAAGTTGTCATCATAATTTCTAAAATGCAACTAATCAAGGTTGCATATTCATGTCTTAATAATTAACAGTCATTGCAAAAGTCATTATGAACATCAGCATTTTAGTAGTGGCTTTTAAAATATGCATATAAAATATTACTTTTTAATATTTCCTGTACGGAAACCCATTGTGGTTATTTATACCCCAGGAGGGCAAAAAGACTTTTTTTTGAGCTAAGGTTTGTAAATTATGAAAATTTGTACGTTATTTTGACAAGGGGCACTTTTCCTTACCACCACCATCAATGTCCTACACACTAATTGAAAAAAAAAAATAAGTCACTGAACATCTCGCTTTGGAAAATAAGACATTTAATTCTCTGATGAAAAAGAATATGTCTGTCCCGTCAAATTTAATTTTTGATGTCATTATTTATTTTCCAACTTAACAACTAGTAACATTTTAAAAGCCAGACTAATTTTAGACTTTCTTTTCCTCCCCTTGATCGAGCTCTTCTTTATACCTGGTATCTGTTGGCAGTGAAGCCGAATCCATCCTTCTACCCTTTCTGTACTCAGTGGTCTGTGCTGGTAGTTGCTTTTCCTCTTTTCCTTTCCTATGACTGCCCATTTTATCTTTCTGTTCCCTGTCTGGTGATAGAAGGCACAGTGATGATAAGAATTATAAAAAAATAAATAACCGAAAAGAAAAAAAAAAAACCCTACAATATAAGAGTTGTTTTCTGGGAGCAAAAGGATTACAGAGAAAAGAAAAAGTTGAAATCTAGCAGGATTAGCCTGCGGACTCGCTGGGTTGATGAGCCCTGTAAAGAATACCAATGAGAGAAAAACAGGAGGCAGAAGAGGATGTGATAAATTTTACCCACAGACTTCTTCACTGAGTGTTGGGAAATAAAATCAAGTTCTGGATACCATTAATGGTTAGTGTGTCACATAAGACAACCAGTTTGCCATCTGCTTCTCTGTTCAAGATTAACAGAAACACGGGAGGTGAAACTCTCTGTGAAATAGTTAAGTGATCTGTGCAGAACAATGTGACGCCCTCTCACGTTGCAGATAGCACACTGAATGCCACTGGAACTGGTAGAGATGTTCATTTAGAAGCTGTTCGAGTAGTCTGTCTGGTGTGAGAAGAACCAGCAACAGAATCTACTAAGGATCAGAATCAAAATACTAGACTCTGATTACAATACGTTAACAGAGGGTACATTCTCAAACTAAGTCCAGCAACGCGCAGAAGTCATGTTAGGCATCGCCAAGGTGGGATACCAAACAAGTTCTCATTTATGCTAATTGGAGAAATAGAATGTGTGACATGACTTTTTATTATCATGACACTATTAGTAAAAAAATAAAAAAAAACCTATTATAGTCATTAAAAGCCTTATGTCATTATGCTCTCTCTGTAATGTTTATAAAATTGTTATACCAACTCAATGTCCACTCTAGAAATACAAAGCCACATGATTTATTTTAAAAATCTTTGGAAATCTCATGATATATGGAATTCTTAGGAGTAAATTAACTTATGGGCAGACACATATATTTTTCATGTAATTAAAGGGAATAAATGAACCCACTGGTATCTGCTCAAGGACCCTAATGCATTTCTGGGGCTTACCTGTATTTTTCAATGTTTTTCTGTGCTTAGAATTTATATGGGGTAATTTATAGGAAAAAAAATAGATCTTATAGAAGTAAAATATAGTGTAACTAGGCCCACATTAAAAGATTGGCTAAAACTATTATGACTTATCCAAGCACTGAAATGTATTCTATCTTTCATATTGACATTTTTTTACTCAATAAGGTAATATTTTAAATACACAGATCTCACACACACACACACACACATACACATATATAAGCACAATGTAAGTTTCAAAACTGTAGATACTATTCAATTATTATTATTAAAAATACATACATGCAAAAGGGAAGTCTCAGAAAATTATACTTCAAAGCTTGATCTAACGTGTACGTATTTGGTTTATGTTTTTTCTTCAGTTAACCTTTCTAATTTTTCTACCTTAATTCTGCAAAAAAAAAAAAAAAAAAAAAAAACACACTGGCAAGTAAAACTACATTGCCTGCTTTAGTGACGTGAATTTAAAGTACAGGTATTTCGGATAATCACAGTACTTCAAGTATTTCCACCTTGGGTATCTGGATTGTACACAGAATGCTTGAAAGGATACAGACGTAATTTAGAATACACATAAATATCACAAAAACTTTAACCCATGGCCAACTGCCACAACACACATACACAGACACCCACACACTCTCACAAAATGAACCAGTAGCCAAAGTCTATTTGGAAGTGATAAAAGTAGCATTTAAGTCTTGGCAAGCACTGTCCTCTGAAATGAATCTCATCTCAGAGTGGCCCTTGTTCCTGGATTGGAAGCTCAGCAGCTGCTATTGGAGTATCAGTGGCAAAAATGAATCACATTATCAGAATCTCCAAGAAAGCAGGTAAAGAGACACGATGTAAGTTTCCATTACCTAAGTACCAGAGACCCAGGCAGCTGAACAGTCTCAAAAGACTGGGGAAATCTTCACAGAAATGGAGCTAACTGTCCCCACAGCAGCTCCCTCACACCAACCACCACCATTACCATTAATGGCAGGGAAAACGTTTAGGTTCAGTACATTTGTGAAATTTTGATTAGCTACAACTAGACACAGGAACACCCAAATAGAAGGTTGCAGACTACTTTAGGAAGCATGTGTAAATTAGAAACAAGCTCCTAACAGCAGCACAGATTGGCTGCTACTGGCCCTGACAGGAAGCAAAGCTGCCGGAGGTGTCTGGGTACCAACGTCAAAGCTGGTAAGGACATGTAGGTCATATGAGAGGACTGGCCAATGAGAAGGGAACCGTGTAGGAGCCGAGTGATGTCACTCCACATTTCACAGCCTCAACGAGGCAGAATGGGATGCCTGTAGATGCTTGTTAAAGGTTTGTGTACATTTTCTCCATTTCTTTAATTTGACCATTTATTCTGTTGATTATTTCCTTTGCTGTGCAGAAACTTTTTAGTTTAATTAACTCTCATTTATTTATTTTTGTTGTTGCTGTAATTGCTTTAGGGATCTTAGAAATAATTTTTTTTGTCTACTCCAATGTCCAGAAGAATTTTTCCTATGTTTTTGTTTAGGCCTCAGGTCTTGTATTTAAATCTTTAAAACATTCTGAATTATTTTTCATACATGGTGAGAAATAGGGATCCAGTTTAATTTTTCTGAAATTTTCTCAGCACCATTTATTGAATAGAGCATCCTTTCTGCATGATGTTTTTATCTGCTTTGTTAAAAATAAGATGTTTGTATCTATATTGCTTCATTCCAGGGTTCTCTATTCTGTTCCATTGATCTATGCTACCTTTATACCTGTATTGTATTATTTTGGCCACAAAATATACAACCAATCAAGGACTAAATATCCAGAGTCTACAAAGAATTCAAACAAATAAAAAAGAAAACATATCAAACTGTGGGCAAAAGATATGAACAGTTTTTTTTTTTAATTTTTTTGAGACAAAGTCTTACTCTGTCACCCTTGGTAGAGTGCTGTGGCATCACAGTTCACAGCAACCTCAAACTCTTGGGCTCAAGTGATTCTCTGGCCTCAGCTTCCCAAGTCACTAGGACTATAGGCACCCACCACAATGTCCAACTATTTTTAGAGACAAGGTCTTGCTCTGACTCAGGCTGGCCTCATATCTATAGGCTCAAGCAATTCACCTGCCTTGGCCTCCCAGAGTGCTAGGATTACAGGTATGAGCCACTGTGCCTGGCCTAAGATGAACGGATTTTTTGTTTCAAAAGAAGATAGACAAATGACCAAAAACCTATGAAAAACTGCTTAATATCAGTAATCATCAGAGAAATCAAAATTAAAACCACAGTGAGAGACCACCTTACCCCTACCAGGATGTAATTACAAAAAAGTCAAAAAACAGTAGATACTGGCCTAGATGCGGTGAAAAGAGAACACTCCTCCATTGTTAATGGGAATGGAAACTATGGAAACTGGTACAATCCATACAGTATGGAATATCTCAAAGAACTAAAATAGACCTACCATTTTGATCTAGTAATCCCATTACTGATTATCTACAGGAAAGGAAGTAATTTTATTAAAAAGACACCAGCAGCTAAATGTTTTTCCCTGTCCAATTAATAGTTGCAAAGATGTGGAATCAACTTAAATGCCCAGCACGTGTTAGTGTGCGCTACTCCACCATAAAAAGGAATGCAACATGTCTTCTGTTGCAAGTTGGATGAGAACTGGAGAACATTATCCTAAGTGAAGTATCTCAGGAATGGGGAAATCAACACCACATACTCTCATTCATAAGGGAGAGTGAAATGAGGGATATACATGGTCAGAAAGTGGTGTGATGGATACTGGAAACTAAGAAGGGGAGAGGTGAGTAGGAGGGATGGAATAAAAATCTGCCTTTCGGGTACGATGTCCATTATTTTGGTGACAGGTGCACTAAAAGCCCTGAAGTCAGCACTACACAGTTTATCCTTGTACCAAAAACCTTTGGACTCCCTCAATGTATTGAAATAAAAATATAGATACTTATTAAAGGTATTTCTAAACCCTTTTCTATTCTCGTTATATGTTAAAGTCATAAGTAAAACAAGGAATGATTTGTGTACAAAGTATATTGGTTTATCATTTTCAAACAATTGACATTTTTATTATTTCCTTTTCCCTCTATCACTAGAGTTAATAACATCTCCATTTCATAAAGAGGGAGGCTGAAGCACCAGAAATTTAACAGAATGACTGCGGCATTCTGAATTCCCATAGAGATAGGACTCACACCTTAGCATTCCCAGTCCCATTGCCCAAATTTAATCTATGTACCTTGCTGTCTTTCCTGACTATCAACTCATAAAGAGACGATTTATAGTGGGACATTCATTTTTACTATGATTAATTTCATTTTTAAAATGATTTTTAGAAGACTTCGCCATTTGGGCATCATAATGACGGCCATTATTAAATAAATTTGCTGTTTGAAGTAGGGATAACATGGGTGCTATCTTCTTTTCTGTGAATAATTTACTGCCAGAGGGGATTCCTTAATTATATAGTAATAATATTCTTAAATCAATGTGCTCAAGGAACACTGCAAATCAGAATACAGTTTGCTTTTTATGAATTGTAATTGTCACCTAGAAACAGTACTGACGTTCCTTAGTCTTAAATGAAGGAATTAAAGTCTAATAAATATTGGTTAAGCTGTTGGGTGTTTAAAACTTCAAATGCGATTTACTGAGATTATTTATTTTAAAGGATATGTTTTAACCTATCTTTTAGCATATTTTAAAATAAAAATATAGCTTTTTTTTTTTTTTTGAGACGGAGCCTCAAGCTATCCCCCTGGGTAAAGTGCCATGGCATCACAGCTCACAACAACCTCCCACTCCTGGGCTCAAGCGAGTCTCCTGCCTCTGCCTCCCAAGTAGCTGGGACCACAGGCGCCCACCACAACGCCCGGCCATTTTTTGGTTGCAGCCATCGGTTGTTTGGCAAGCCCGGGCTGGGGATTCGAACCCACCACCTTAGGTGTATGTGGCTGGCGCCTTAGCCGATTGAGCCACAGGCGCCGAGCCAAAATATAGCATTTTTTTCTTTTTTTTTTTAAATATAGCATTTTTTAATGTGAACTTATCTTTGCTATGCAAATGAACAATGGGAGCTACTTACAAAGCTGTTGTAAAGAAGAGAACACTGGTTCTAGATGTCATGCAGATCATTGTTCAGTGTCCAAACTGCCACTGTCGTGTCATTTTTGTCACCTCACTGAGCCTCTTAGAATGATGGCTATGGGTCTCGATGTTAACCAAGCCGCGAATTTTTATACCAATACATACACAGGATGCAAAAAATGTACAGACATTTTAACAAAAAAAGAGGTGTATTAAATTTGTAATACCCAAGTCACATTTGACTTTTGTAATTACAACAAGTTCTCAATGTGACTTGTATCCATATTTTGTTATTGGTATGTATTAAGTATTATAATTTGAATATAATTTTTCCTTCTTAAAAAGTGCATAACTTTCTTTGGTACCCTCTTATACTTAGGGATTCATGTGCACAAATTTATGGCAAAGTGAGTTATATATCTTTATTACTGAACAATAGAGGTAGGCAAATATCTTTTTTTTTTTTTTTTTGCAGTTTCTGACCAGGGCTGGGTTTGAACCTTCCACCTCCAGCATATGGGGCCGGCGTCCTACTCCTTTGAGCCACAAGTGACGCCCCTGGCAAATATCTTTTTGTAAAGGCACAGGAATAATCTTTGGAGTGGGTTGTCCCACCAGTTAAGTTGATGATCAATTTGTTTATGGCACAACTGGCAGTCTGATACTGCCATGATTAAGCAAATCATCAGTTATTCTTTTTATATTAACTTATGCAAATATAAAATGAAAGCAACTAGAATGGTCAAACTTTTTAGCATTGTCAAATGCAAAAGTGTCCCTGTGAAAAATCTAGAAAGATCCATTTTCAAAAATGCATTCATTTCAAGGTCATAAAATGTAAACCTATTTCTTATATTTATGTAAATGTGGGAGGAAAATATTAATAGTTTCTAAATATGAAAACCGCTAATGACAACCTTTAAAAAAATTTTTTACATGCCATTACAAAATAGACCAAGAAAACTTGTATCATGTTCAGACTGACGAGAGTTTTATTAGGTGGCTTATCTGAATTCAAAACCAATCAAGTCATTTTAAAAATATGCTTATGATTCTACCCATAATAAGTATATAACCTGAATAAAAGCTAAATTCACATGGTTCTTGTAATTTAAAAATAATTTGCTTAATCCTGCATTCCATGTTTTGGAGTAAGTAGCTCAAGCAGGCAGGCCTCTGTAATTTGATAATCTTCAGACTGATTAATGTTTACGATACCTGAAGATTCTGAATTACCGCAGTTAAAAATAGAATGAGTCAAAGAATTTACATATATTGGTATATTGGCTGGGGCCATCTCCCTAATTAGTCCTGAACTACAATTAACTCCTAGTGTATTTTGGTACATGATCCATATATATATATATATATATATATATTTTTTTTTTTTTTAGATAGTCTCACATTGTTACTCTCAGAGTGCTATGGTATCACAGCTCACAGCAACTTCAGAATCTTAGGCTCAAGCAATCCTCTTGCCTCCACCTTCCAAGTAGCTGGGGCTACAGGTGCCCACTACAATGCCAGGCTAGTTTTAGAGACAGGATCTTATTCTTGCTTAGGCTGATCTGAAGCTCCTGAGCTCAAGCAATCCACCCACCTTGGCCTCCCAGAGTGCTGCTATTATAGGTGTGAGCCACCGGGTCCAGCCAACAATCCATATTCTTAATAGTACCACCCTGTGAAGTGAACAATATACACAAGTATCTTAAAAAAAAAAAAAAAGATTACTTGTAATAATTGGTTGCTTAAGGAAAAAAAGATTGTTTTCTATGGAGAAAAATATAAGTAACAACTAAATAATTTTTTATGCAACAACTTCGGGGAGTTATTTCATGGTCAGTTTCTGAACAACTATAAAATTTAGCCCTTTCTAAATACATACCTATGTGTAGATAGATAAATTAACACAGACAGACAGAGATACTATTTGTACTGCTTCTGTCATTAAAAAGAAGACAACTGACTTTATAAATAGTTAACATCTGACAAGACAAAAGTGAGCAAGATGGAAATAGCAAAAAACAGCCGCATTACAAAACTGTCCAGGTCGGGGATTCCCAGGAGAGGGGTGTGCATTCTCATTCTGGCGGCTACTGCCAATTATTTCTGATTTTAGCTGTTTACTTCTACCAGTGTTTCTATCTAGGCAGACAGTTGACAACTATTTTAAAATTGACATATTGAAAGAGATTACATAGCATTTCAAAATTCCTCACAGAAGAGCAATATCAAATATTAACTCAGTACTTCAAATAAAAGATAACAATCCACAAAATAATAATCACTGTCATAATTTATTAAAAACAATAATTTCAATCAGCATTTAAAATGTTTTCCATTTCACAAAGGAATGGGGAAACCTGGAACAATATTCTTCCTTTTTTTTTTTTTGTATTTTATAATGAAAAATAGAGACTACTCTCATAATAATTCAAGCAGAAAGCATTGAGTTGATACCAGAAAATAACCTATTCCCAGAGGGATATATAAGTCAGTAAGCAGTTAATAAATTTGTGTTTATTATTAACAGATGAAAGTTCATCAGTTTAACCCTCAGATGTGGGACCAATACAAAGACTCACTTGCATTTCAATATGAGCCACAGAAAAAATAACAAGACAGGATGGGTAGAAGACACCACAGAGTCATAAAAGCAGGTTTCGTGCTGACAAAGTGCCTATTTAAAAGTGCATGTTTTCTGGTCAAAAAATTTCCAACCTTATAAAAATTCAGGAGTATTTCTGCTCAGTGTTTTAGTATATATGGCATGAAACAGAAGTTTTGAACACATGAGCAGTATCGTTAACTGTAACTCATCATCTACAGCTAAAGCACTTTGAAAAATCTAAACGTTAGTTTTCCTTGCTAGAACTAATGGAGAAACACTAAAAGTGAAAAAGCAGGCTCCACTTTGAATGAATTTGACAAAGCCTCGTACTCTCAGGTCTGTTCCTAGTTTGGTTCTTCCCTGACGATCTGGAATGAATAATTCAGCCACACAATATACACCAATGAGCCAAAATAAATATTAATGAAAATTCACACCCTCCTATGTGCCCTTTCCCAAATGTGGCATTATGTGGTCCAGGGCCTATTGGGACAGAATTGCCGACTTCATTAGAAATTATAGAAAACAGGACTCTTAGCCTACTTGCCCTGGCTCTAGACGCCCATTCAGGGTTTATGGTGGGTGTGTCCTGCTCTATAAGCTTTCTTACTCTGTAAAACTCTCTTTCTCTTTCTCTTCCTCAACAAACCTTGTTCTATGCTTTGGAACAAGAAAAAAAAAGTTCATTCAGGACCTAACTAAATATGTGATTTATTTCTTTCCTGGTAACAATTAGAATGGTTAAGCAAGATTCTCAACTACTCTGTAAATAATTTGATGGCAGTCCACATATATTGATCTGCTAAATTCTATTATATAGGTATATAGATGGTTCACCAAATCCATACTCAATTTACATCCAGAACTACATAATATATATAATGTATTATTTAAGACAAAATGTCCATTCATGCATTTATGTTTTCATTTAGAAGATATTTCAAAAATGTATTTATTATACAGTGGGGACAGATGAAGATCTGTGTTTGATAGATACTTTTGTTGTTGTTGTTGTTTGTTTTTTAGAGACAGAGTCTCATTCTTTTGCTCTCTGTAGAGTGCCATGGTGTCACAGCTCACAGCAACCTCCAGCACTTGGGTTAGGCAATTCTCTTGCCTCATCCTCCCGAGTAGCTGGGACCACATGTGCCCGCCACAATGCCCTGCTATTTTTTTGTTGCAGTTTGGCCAGGGCTGGGTTTGAACTCACCATCCTCGGTATATGGGTGCTCTACTCACTGAACCACAGGTGCCACCTAGATAGTCTCACTTTATCACCCTCAGTTGAGTGCTGTAACATCACAGCTCACAGTAACCTCCAGCTCCTGGGCT
This sequence comes from Galagoides demidoff, assembly GCA_963574575.1. NCBI lineage: Eukaryota > Metazoa > Chordata > Mammalia > Primates > Galagidae > Galagoides > Galagoides demidoff. The sequence continues at coordinate 27,083 of CAUYQV010138942.1, forward strand.
TAGGTGATTCTCTTGCCTCAGCCTCCCGAGTAGCTGGGACTATAGGCACCAGCCACAACGCCCAGATATTTTTTGTTGCAGTTTGGCTGGGGCCAGGTTTGAACCCATCACCCTTGGTATATAGGGCTAGCATCTTACCCACTTAACCACAGGTACTACCCAATACTTTTTAAGAGACTGGTCAGAGAAAATTAATAAAGTAAAATAATTAAGATACAACATAAATTATGAGCCTACAGATAATGTTGCTTTTCTTACAAATTTTTAAAAATTTGTCAATATGCAATGTAAGTGGTGAACTGCAGATAGCCTTTATAAGCATGTTTTTCCAGGTGCCTATAATTTTTTATTAAATATTTAGAACTCTTTACAGCAGTTTGGGAAACAACGAACTTAGGGAATGCAAACAACCATTTAATTATATTCTAATAAGGCTTGTGATATAAGCAGATAATTTTATTTATGATAGCCATTATCCATCTTGAAGCAATTTTTATATATGGTGAGAGATAGAGTTCCTGTTTCATCCTTCTGCAGGTGGTTATGTAATTTGGCCAGCACTATTTATTCAATAGGGGTTCTTTTCCCCATTACATTTAGTGGTCTGGTTTTATTTCTGGGTTTTCTATTTTGATCCATTGTTCTATAGCTATACTTTTATATCAATATCATGCTGTTTTGGTTACTCTAGCCTTGTATAATTTGAAGTCACTGAATAAAACACCTTTAGAATTTTTGTTTGTTTGTTTTTGCTTAAGATTGCTTTGGCTATTTGGGTTCTTTTTGGGTTGCAAACGAAGTTTAGAACTGTATTTTCTAGACCCAGGAAATATTCCACTGGCATTTTAATGGAGATTTGTTAAAACAGTAAACCATGCTGGGTAGCATAGGCATTTTGAAGATGTTGATTCTACACATTCATGAGTGCGGGAATTTTTCCATTTATTTGTGTCATGTGCTAAACCCAAATAAAAAGTGAAAATCTCACTTCGTGTAATATAAATATAAATGTTTGTCTTGCAGTTGAGCGAACTCAGTCACAGTGTAGAAAGGATGTGTCAGTTCCACTGTTAGCCTGTATTTCATTTTGAAATGTTGACTATTAAGTCTTTATTTAGAGGATAAATAATTGGGGGGGGGTACTGTTTCCTTCTTTCTTTGAAGTGGATTTATATGTATGTCAGTGTCAAAACATTTTGAAATGATTGAGTTTTATTAACGACCTTATTTCTTCTACTTTCAGTAGCCACAGATATACACAGACCCCCACCCTTATATTCTGAGGGGAGATCACCTGATTACAAGCCAAATTCAAAAATTATTTAAACAGCATGTTGCTAAGGTAGCATGGGTATATGATTTATTTATAACACTTTCTGAAACTATTCATTCATTCAGTTGTCATTGGGTATTGACTGTGTAAGTATGAATCATCTAGGTATCCAGATGCCTACATCACATCTCTTTCTGCCTTGTGGTTATGTTTAACTATGTCAACCTTTGATCCACCTCGTTGTTCTTCTTCACTTTTTCTTTTATCACCTGTAAGTATCTTGTATCAATGTAAACATGCTGATTTCCTGCCATGAATAATTGCCATATAGAAAAGCTGCCAGAGATTCATTTCAGATCTGTCATGAACTAGATAAGTTATTTCCCAGGAGATACAAAAGATTAGACTGCATATTAGATGTCCTCATGTTAAATATGATTCACCTAGGAACCTTTCTGGTTAACATTTTAACCCCTTTAATTATACCATTCATGAAAGTCTTGTTCCCATCCTCCTAGTAAAGTCACAGGGACTTTAGCTCTTATGGATAATATCCTTAAGCATTTAGCCATTATGGATAATATCCTTAAAACAAAACAAAATTATATGATACAATTTCTTAGGATTGTGAATTACCTTATCTTTTTTTTTTTTTTTACAATGTCCTACACTCTTATCTTTTAAATCTTGGTTGTATAGAATTACAGGCCACAAATGCTTGTCTTGGTACCACTCTCAACATCTGTAGCAGTGCAGTCCACATACCCTCTGTGCCTAGTGGGATAGGAGAGTAAGGAGAGGAGATACAAGAGGGCAAGGCCTTTATAGGATAACAGGTCATGCTCATGAAAAATTATCTATTGGGTATAACATAACACTACTCAGATAATGGGTGCCCCTGAAGCCCAGACTTCACCATTCGACAGCATATTCATATAAAACTCTACTCGTATCCCTAAATCTATTTAAATAATAAAAAAGAAAACCAGTGAATAAAAGTAGTGATTGTTAGAGGAACACAAGTAGTCTACTAAGAAATATTTGTTTCCCTTTGGCTAATTTACTCCTTTTAGTTATCTAAGACTAAAGGTCAGGTTTAATGGAAGATACAGATACTGTCTCCATTTTTATTCAATACATTTTGTCTAATTGAATCTAATATCATCAGTTCCCCAAAGATACATATTTTTAGTGTTTTGGATCTGTGAGGTTCTTGTTTCACTGAAGGATTGGTCAAATAACAAATTCGTATCTAACCATGCAAGTGAAATCAAGATTATCTGCAAAATAAATGCAGATGAAGCACCTTATTAAATCTCAACACAGTAGAACATCCAGGGTTCACCACCTCCCTACACTGACCATCTCCTGAAATGGACCTAATTTTTATAGACCAGCCATGCACCACGGGTGCGTGTCAGTAGCGTAGACCTACTTCCTTATGTCGAACATTTCCATACATCAACTAGTTCGCTACAGTTCCTCCGGTGGCCAACTTACGGAGGATCTACTGCAATTCCATATTTGAAAAGACATGTTCAATCATTAGAGACCAGTTATGAAAAAGTATTTTTAGAGCAAAAGAAATATCTTCTTCATCCCTTTTAATAGACATTAATCAATGTGACTCACTACATTTAAAAAAGTAAAAACTAAGACCATATGTGATTATACCAACAGATGAAGAAAAGCACTGGATAAAATCTATCATGCTTTTCATGAAACAGAAGAAGAAACATTGGTAAAATAGTCATAGATGGTACACATACATGCCTTAAAATTGTAAAAGCCACGTATGACAAACCCACAGCCAAGATCAAACTAAGGTAGGAAATGCTGAAAGTATTTTCTCCTGAAAACTGGAACAAGATAAGAGCGCATACTGTGACCATGACTCTTCAACGTAGGTCTAGAAGTCCTCATCTGGGCCATCAGCCAAGAGAGAGAAAGAAAGAAAGGGTATCCAAATCAGGAGCGAATAAGTCAAACTATCCCTGTGGGCTGACAATACGACCTTGTATCTAGAAATCCTAAAAATTCCACTAAAAGACTCCTAGAATTGATAAATAAGTTCAAAATCTCAGTTTACGATATCAATGTACAAAAGTCAGTCGCATTCTTCTATACTAGTAATAGTCAAGCTGAGCATCAAATCAAGGAATCAATACAATTTACAATAGCTATGAAGAAAATAAAATACCTTGCAGACTAAGTTTGCAAACTGAGTATGTGATTTCTGTACATTGATTTAACAAATAAAAATGTTAAATATTATAGACTGCATCTGAATTTCTCTCTACCTCTATTTACACATAAAAAACTATCTGTTAAATAAAAATGTATATAAATGTGAGTTATTAACAAATTATTTTTCCCTGCAAATACATGAACTATGTACATTGAGATCAAACTTTTACCCCTGTGTGCATTATTATCATAAGTAGGAAGTTAACTATAATTATTAAGCATTTACATAGATAACATTATCGATATATCTATGCTTGGTAATTATATGACGTCTTCAGAATTCCATTTTGATAGAAATATAATAAGGCAAATGAGTTTAGATTGGTGAAATTAATACTAAACATATATTCATTATGAATCCACAGTTATTATTTGAGAATTGGAAGCCTAAATTTTACATATGTAGATTTTAAATTTCTGTCCAATTTTTATGTAATTATCAGAGTTCCATAGTAGTTATAAAATAGTTCCTTGAGATATTTTTATTACTTTCAAAATTTTTTTATAAATTAATATCCCTCAAACCTGTAGTAACAGATGTATAAGGCAAACTATCTTTTGTTTCACATGTTAAAAGCTTTAAGGAAATATTGTGTCCAACTTTCCTTAGGAAATATTACAATGTTATTTTTACATATGTAAACAAGATTCAATTAAATTATTTTCAATACTCAAAAGAATTAATAGCCCTTTTTTTTTTCCTTGAGACATAGTCTCACTCTTGAGCATCATCACAGCTCAAGCAACCTCAAACTCTTAGGTTTAAATGACCTTCCTATTTCAGCATCCCAAGTAGCTGGAACTATAGGCACCCACCCCTATGCCCAGCTATGTTATTGTATTTCAAAAGAGACGGGATATCCCTCTTGCTCACGGTGATCTCCACTCCTGAGCTCAACCAATCCACCTGCCTTGGCCCCCCAGAGTGCGAAGATTACCAGCGTGAGCCACTGTACCCAGCCCAAATTACCCTTTCTTTAAAGACATTTAAAACACATTTTCCTATCATATCTTTTTTATTTCTAGGAAACAAACACAAACGTGTAAACATGGAAAGAGCATTGTACTTAATTCCTCACATGATAAAGCCCTTAAGATGCACAAATGCAAAAAAGTCAACTCATGCTTCAGATTTTAAAGAAGCGGCTTTGTTTGTCTTCCTAATTGGACTTTAAAGTTCATGTAATCAATTATGTTGCACAAAATGAGAGCATCGGTATGGTTGAAAGATTGAGGAGATGCCACCATTTTGCTTAAGACATTCAAACAAAAAATCCCAAGCAATCAACCTACTGAATTTGATGATTAAAATGGAAAAAAGAGAAATTAAGCCCAACTTTTGTTCTTTTGTGCTATTTTTGAAACACTGAAGATCATTCATAGTGACTGTCAGAATACGTGAAATGCCTGTCTTAGAAAGTAAAATAGTGAATAATTCAACTGAAAATTTGAGATCAATCACATTTTTCTATAATATGCATTGTTCTTTTAAATGCCTTCAATGCAATAACACAAAAATCCCTTCCAAAATAATTTTGGCAACATAAATTTTTTATGTACTTCAGACATTTTCTCAAGTATATTGTGCTCAGATTGACTAATTCACAGATTGTATCACATCCTCAGAAATTTCCCTTTCTACTTTGCCGGCTTCACTGTTTTATCTTTGGCCACCTTTAAAAACCCAAATGCTACATCACCATGAAATGGCAATGTCAAGGCTGAAAAAAGCTACTATCCTTATCTTACATCAATTTTTTTTTTTTTGAGATGGAGCCTCAAGCTATCTCCCTGGGTAGAGTGCTATGGCATCACAGCTCATAGCAACCTTTAAGAGAAACAAATTATTTCTACCTACTCCTCCTTCCCTAAAAGACTTCATTAACTTTCTTTTGTGGGAAAAACATCTCATTGTACAATATTTCCATTCTGCAGGCAATTGCTGTCAAAAGGGAATCATCATAATTGGTTTAGATTATTTAACTTTCACTTCTGGGTTGCAAAGAATCCCTGATAACCCGGACAAGATGAGTATACTGGAGTGATAGCTGCAGAACAGACAAAGAATGGAGTCTATCAGTTAAATTTGTGATTTGGTTTCTGTATAAATAATTTTTTTAACTCATTCATGTCTTTCTTGGTCAATATTTATGACACAAGGCTCGGTGCCTGTGGCTCAATCGGCTAAGGCGCCAGCCACATACACCTAAGGTGGCGGGTTCGAATCCCCAGCCCGGGCCCGCCAAACAACAATGATGGCTGCAACCAAAAAATGGCCAGGTGTTGTGGCGGGCGCCTGT
>CAUYQV010138943.1:0-10356 GCA_963574575.1 Galagoides demidoff
ATAACTGAGAAAATGACATGAAGGCTGTGTTGATCAGTTTGATGGAAGTATTTCGGATTGCATGCGAAAACCCCACACTGTACCCCAGAAGTGCATTAATGTACATAGTTACCATTCAATAAAATTTAAAAAAAAAGAAATTATCTTGTGAAGGGATATTTAAACAAGAAATTTAAAGCATAAATGCCATCGTCTTACTGTGTATGGCAGCCTGTTCTTTCTAAAGTGCTATCAAATCTGGTATCATTTGATTCTTACACTTTGTAAAGTCAGGGAGTAAATGCATATTTGGAAGATTGAGAAGCCAAGATCGTAGGAGGTCTAGTGACTTGCCTAAAGTCATAGAGCAGAAGTATGATTAAAAACCCAGCCTTGCAATGCCTAATTTAGTGCTTACACACACACACACACACACACAATTGATTTGCATTATCCTCCAAACCTCCTTAGATTAGAATCAAATATGGCTCCTGTATTTTGTCTTGTCCTTGGTCCTCTAAAAAAATGTCCTTTGTCCAGTTTTAACATATACCTACAGGAAAGGACCCAGAACAAAAGTAGAGCTTGTTGAAATTATTAACGAAGCCCTCTGTAACATGGCCAGGACCCACTCAGCACCCCAGGGGGGCTTCACGAGTGAAAGACAAGATTTTGTACTGAGGAGGGCCCCATACTTAATGGTTAACATTAACACAGGTTAACGTTCTGTCACTGTTTGAAGTTCAGTGATTTCTGAACAAGGGACCCTATGTTTTCCCTTTACACTGGACCTGTCGAATTATGTATCCAGTCATGGGTCTGTCCGATCACTCTCCTTCTCCCCCCACATACTCATTATCCTCTCGTGGTAGCCCCTTCTTTGCTCTTTTCTGTAGTTTTGCCCCCTCTGCACACATGTGTTAACATTATAGCTTTTGAATTTTATGTAAATAGAATCCCATTATCTTGTGTAAGTGTCAGTAAAACTTGTTTGTGAGGTTCATCCATTTATTTGTAGTTCTCTCATTCTTATCTAATATTCCAATCTATGAATATACCATACTATCTTTCTTATATATCCTATTTTTGATGGAAATTTGAAATGTTTCCAGTTTGGGCTATGTGAATAAGGCTGCTATAAAAGCTGGTTTATATGTACTTTTGCCCAAAAGTGCACGTGCTTTTGTTGAGCATTTATTCCCATATGAATGGAAGTTTGCTGTCGTAAGGCATGTATTTGTCCAGCCTAAGGAGATAATTGGAAATGATTTTCCAAAATAGGTGTCTCAATTTACACTCCCTCCAGCATCAGAAAAATTTTTTTCCTCCACATCCTTACCAACACTGGCATATTGTCTGTTCTTTTAATTTCAACCATTCTGGTGCTTTTACATGGGTCATTGCAGAAGTTTTGAGATACACAGAAATCAAGAAACATAAAATTTATGGGGATGGAAACAAAATCCTCCCAGCAACACCATCAGGCAAGCAGGTTGAAACTTGCACAGGTGAATCAGAAAGGACACTGCTGACTGTGTTTCTTGGAAGTGAAATGACCATAATGTAGTCTGTCTCAAAGCTTTCAGCCACGTATTAAATCAGTGATATCATAGGGTGATTTTAATATGGACTTTCTTGATCCATAACAAGGTTCTCATTTCAAAATTTATTGGCCATTTGGATATCCTCTTTTGTGTAGTTTCTTGCAAATTCTTTTACACATATTATATTCATTAGGGTCTTTTATTAACTTATAGATGAGTTCTTTTTTGCCTTTTTTTTTTTTTTTTTGCAGTTTTTGGCCAAGGCTGGGTTTGAACCCACCACCTTCAGGAGATGGGGCCAGCACCCTATTCCTTTGGGCCACAGGCGCTACCCAAGAAAAGTTCTTTTTTGTATTCTCATGGGCCTTCTTTTAGAGACTTTTAGGAGTGCAGTGGACAGATCATAGCTCACTGCAGGTAAACTTCGGGCTTAAGCAATTCTCTCATATTAACCTCCTGAGAAGGTGGAATTATAGCTGTGTGTCACCATGCCCAGCTAATATAAAACATTTTTTTTAAGAGATGGGACTTTTGCTATGCTGTCTAGGCTAGCATTGAACTCCTGGTTTCAAGTGATCCTCCCATGTCAGTCTCTTCCCAGTAGCTGGAAGTACAGGTGTGCACCACCACATCCTGATAGGAATTATGAGAACTGTGTAGCAAAATCTTCTCCCATTCTATTTCTTAAAGATATCTTTTGATGGTGAAAAGCTCTTAATTTTTATGTAGTAAAATACATCAGTCATGATTGGTAACTTTTTGTGTCCTTTCTAAAAATCTTTCCCTTTCTCATATCACAAGGAGAGTTTTCTAAAAGTTGGATTGCTTTGCTTTGTCTTTCACATTTAGATCTGCAATGTACCTGGAACCAACACTCTTGTATATAATGCTTAGAGGTCAAGTTTTCTTTTTCTTATGTTAATATAACACTTTCCCAGAACCATTTATTGCAAAAATCTTTTCTCCATTTCTCTAAAGGCCACTGGTGTTGCAGATTATTACAAAATTTCATAAAATATTCCCTACATGTTGGCCAACTCTTTGTAAAATTTTGTAATGAATATTTTGTAAATAAAGGTAAGTTTAGCCTAATTTCCTATTTTCTCTAAGTATGGAGACTTTGGGGACATCCTATATGTCCATATATGGGCCTGTTTTTTAGTGTATGCCCCTTTTTTCATTCCTGATACCCAATGTTGGTTCTTACTCACTCACTTGACTTGCTAAAGATAGTGGCTGGATGTGTCTCTTTGGAGTGTCTTAATTCTGGTTTCTCTACTTATGACTTACATGGGAAAGTTATCAACTTTTCCAAGCCTTAATTTTCTTATTTGCAATCTTCATTTTGTAGTATTATTACATGTATAAGGATTTCTTTTTTCTTTTTGAGACAGAGTCTCTTTTGTCATCCTGGGTAGAGTGCCATGGTGTCATAGCTTACAGAAACATCAAACTCTTGGGCTCAAGTGATTCTCTTGACTCTGTCTCTTGGAGCTGGCACCCTACAGTCTACAGGTGCCCACCACAATGCCCAGCTAGTTTTAGAGATGGGGTCTCACTCTGGCTCAGGCTGGTCTCACACTCCTGAGCTCAAGCAATCCACCTGCCTTGGCCTCCCAGATTGCTGGAATTATAGGTGTGAGCCACTGTGCTTGGCCCCATGTATGAGGATTAATCAAAATCATACATATAAGATGCTTAGTATAGCACCTAGCATATAGGAGGCCCTATACATACTAAATTATCTCTTTATTGTGGTAAAATATACATACAACCACTTTAACCATTTTTAAGTGTATACTTCATGGAGATTAGGTATATTCACACTGTTCAGTCATAAATACTATCCACCTCCAGAACTTTCTTTCTATCTTCCCAAACTGCAATTTAACACCCATTAAACCAGTGGTCCCCAACCTTTCTGGCACCGGGGGCCTGTTTCATGTAAGACAATTTTTCCAGAGAGTAGGGGAGAATGGTTTTGATGTGAGGCTGCATCAACTTATTATGCTCTCTGTGCAGTCAAACCTTTCTGCTCATGATAATCTGTATTTGCAGCTGCTCCCCAGGACTAGCATCACCACTTCAGATCATCAGGCATTAGATTCACATAAGGAGCACACAACCTAGATCCTTTACATGCCCAGTGCACAGTAGGGTTCATGCTCCTGTGGGAATCTAACATCATTCCCCATCTGACAGGAGGTGGAGCTCAGGTACTGATGGGAGCAATGGGGGAATGGCTGTAAATATAGATGAATCTTTGCTTACTTGTCCTCCACTCACCTCCTGCTGTGTTGCCCAGGTCCTTACAGTCCACAGACCAGTACTGATCCTTAGCCTGGGGATTGGGGACTATAGCACTAAAGCATTAAACAATAACTCCTCATTCCCTGTTTTTCCAGCCCTGGCAACCACCATTCTACTTTCTGCCTCTATGATTTTTGATTGTGATACTCTAGGCACTTCATATAAATGGAATCATACAATATTTGTCCTTTTGTGACTGGTTTATTTCACTTAGCATCATGTCTTTAACGTTCATCCATGTTGTAGCAAGTCAGAATTTCTTTCCTTTTTAAGGCTGAGTAATATTAATATTTCATTAGTACCTATGCCCTTAATAGTTGAAAGAAGTTTTATGCTAAGCCACTGAGTGACTTCATTTACTTTCTGGCTGAGACACAGCTTCAGTGGGATTAGAACCTCTCCTACTCACAGGATAAGAAACGCAGACTTGTGGTTTTGGAGTAAAATTCTACGGTCACCTTTGAGTCCTTTTCTTAATCAGATTTACAAGGTCAAACTATAAAGTCAGTTTGTCCTCTACCAGCTAGGATACATCTTTCTTTCTTCAAAGTAAAAATGCCTCTATTCTAGTATTTTTTAATTTTTTTTTTTTTTTTTTTTAGTCTCATAGCACACTTGAACCTGTAGTTAAACTTCTATGGCACACTTAAATTATGTTGATAAAAAAAAAGTGCAAAAAAATATATACTTATTGTGCTTTGAACTCTTCAGAAAATAATTTAAATAATGATCTTTAAAATTTTTGGCAGCACACCTAAGCCCCTCTCATGACACACTGGTTGAAAATCAGTACACTATTCAAAGAAGCAAGACAAAGATGTCTGTGCTTTGATAGGCAGGCAGAAGGAGGGAAGATTTGGGAAAGGAAGTATGGAAAACTTAGGAAAAGAAATCTAAAACTTAGTTTTAGGGAACAAAGGAGAAAGAGAAAGAGGAAGAAGACTGGGAAGAAAATAAAACAGGTCAAGCTCCTGCAGCAGGTTGTACTTTTTAAAGATGGTTGTACCACTATATATTCCATTCTACACGCTCCTCCAATACACAGTTGACTCTTTTCCATCAATAGTTGGGAAATAGTGGATCTAGTTTACCACCCAATCTTAACAAACTTTTATTGCTTTCTTTTTTTTTTTGAGATGGACCCTCAAGCTATCCCCCTGGGTAGAGTGCCATGGCATCACAGCTCACAGCAACCTCCAACTCGTGGGCTCAAGTGAGTATCCTGCCTCTGCCTCCCAAGTAGCTGGGACCATAGGCGCCCGCCACAATGCCTGGCCATTTTTTGGTTGCAGCCATCATTGTTGTTTGGCAGGCCTGGGCTGGGGATTCGAACCCATCACCTTAGGTGTACGTGGCTGGCGTCTTAGCCAATTGAGCCACAGGCGCCGAGCCTTAACAGACTTTTATAAATGCCTTAGCCAGTGCAATGTGATGAAAATGATTTGGTATGACTTCCATGTATTGGTCAAAAAAAGACATTCTATGTTTCATCTTGCATCACTCAGGAGGCCCATGGAGAGAGGAACTAAGGCCTCCAGCTTGGACCCAGCACTAAATCGCCAGCCTAGTCAGCCACCTTGGCAGTGCAATTTCAGTCCCACTCAAGCCTTCCAGATCTAGGATGATAACAGACTCAATTGACATAACCTATGAGGGACTCCAAGTGAGATCTGCCCAGTGGAGCCTTTCCTAAATTCTTGATCAACAAGAATGATGAGAAATAGGAAGGGATTATTGTTGCTTTAATGTACTAAGTTGTGGAGTATTTTGTTACATTGAAACCAATTAACATTATCATTTATCATCATACAATGATGGGCATGAAGCAAATGTCACCTTGAGATGACTTAGACTACTCAGAGGCATCTCAGGCCAAGTATGGCAGGTAGGGCCAGTGTAGGCCAACTGTGAAGCCTTCTTTCTATGAAAACAATCACAGCAAGGTGAAAGTGGGCATTTGGAGCCTCAAGAATATGTGGCATTTGCTATGGCTTGAATGATTGCCTCCCCCCAAAAAAACTCATGTTGAAGTTTAATTGCCATTGTATTAAGTATTAAGAGATGGGACCTTCAGGTGGAGACAAGATGGCGGACTGCAGCCAGCTTTTTGCAAAGGCTCCTGTCCAGAAGGAGACTTAAAGGACAGAAGTTTAGCAAGGGAGCTGATGGTTTGGAGCTGAGCCAAGAGAGAAGATTGAAGAATGCACTTCAACCTTGCTGACATGAGCTGTGACCCCCAAAATACAATCAAAAGGTACAAAATCCACCACCAATTGGATGGGAGTCCCCTACCCCACAAGAAGGACTTGCAGTTTACTCCATACAAACAAGTGAGCAGAGTTCAAATATCCTCCCACTCTATCCCATGGGAGAAACCCCCTAAAAACTAGACCTTCTACCTCTGCTGGTGTGCCACTGCACCCTCCTGCCAGGCATAAAATTGTAGAACTGTATAAAACTGTATATATTCCCTACCTGCAACTCTGAACTCCGAGGATTCCACCCACCCCACACACTGAGGTCTGGAGGTTTGTTGCCCATGGAGTCCAGATTCTTGGGCATTTCCTTGAGAGGAGTGGAGGGGGAAAGGGCTGGTGCTGGTCCTGGTCTGTGCTGACTCTGTGGCATGGGAGCGAGGAGAGGTCAGTCAGCTGAGGGGGAGCTACACAGGAGTGGCAGTATCTTGAGAGTGGCAGCTGCAGCACCGTAAGGGGCTTGCATCCCTGAGGCCATTCCAGACGGACATACACTGTTTCTCTGGGCAACCAGAGGTTTCAGGGATTTTTTTCTCCTGTGACAGCCACTGGCAGAGAGGATTTGGGAAATTCTAGACTTCAACCAAGAGTAACTGATCCACTAGGGTAGGACAGAGACCAGCTGAAAATAAGACAGAACCACTTAGGCCCCATCACAACAAGCTGGTCCCCAGTCTCTCAGGCCATAACACCGTACGGGTCCTTGACAAAACTCAAGGGGAAAAGCCAACAGGGTAATCATGGGGTGCAATCAGCAGAAACGCTCTGGTAATATGAATAACCAGAGTAGATCAACCCCCCTCCCCCAAGAAAGGATGTGGCAGACGAAACTGAAGATCCTTTTATAAACAGATGGTTGAGATGTCAGAAATCGAATTCAGAATTGGGATTGCAAATATGATTAATAGAATAGAGGCAAAGATAGAATTAGAAATTCAAGGAGCATTCCAAAAGTTCACTCAAGAATTCAATGAATTCAAAAACAAAACCACCACCAAAGATTTTGAAACATTGAGGCAAGAGATTGCAGCCCTCAAAGATCTGAAAAATACAGTAGAAGCCCTTAGTAACAGAATGCAGGAGGCAGAAGAAAGGATCTCAGACATAGAAGACAAAGTTTCTGAACATGCCCAAATGTCCAAAGAGGATCAGAAATGGAAAGCAAAAATGGATCATTCTCTCAGAGAGCTCTGGAATAATTTGAAGAAAACTAATATTCGCCTTATAGGAATCCCTGAAGATGATGAACTTGCTTCACAAAACACAGAGGCTCCTCTTCATGAAATTATGAAAGAGAACTTTCCAGATATGCCAAGGGATCCTGAAATTCAGATAGCAGACAGCTTTAGAACCCTAGCACAACTCAACCCAAATAAGACATCCTCCAGACACATCATAATTAACTTCACTAAAGTTAATATGAAAGAGAAAATCTTGAAAGCAGCAAGATGTAAGAAAACCATAACCTACAAGGGGAAGAATATTAGAATGACTGCAGATCTCTGTGCCAAAACCTTTCAGGCTAGAAGAGGGTAGTCATCGACATTTAATCTCCTAAGACAAAATAACTTTCAACCTAGGATCCTGTATCCAGCTAAACTGAGTTTCATTTATGATGGAGAAATTAAATACTTTAATGACATTCATATATTGAAGAAATTTGCCATAACCAAACCAGCTCTCCAGGATATTCTCAGGATAGCCTCCATAATGACAAGTGCAATCCTCCACCACAAAAGTAAACTAACTCAGAAACTATTGATCAAACTCTAACTTCCACAGTGATGAAAGGATTAAAAAGTCCACTGGACTTTCAAACAACTCGATACCTAAAATTTTGCCAGACTGATCAATAATTTCAATCAATGTGAATGGCTTAAATTGTCCCCTAAAGAGGCACAGATTGGCTGATTGGATACAGAAACTCAGACTAGACATCTGTTGTATACAAGAATTTCATCTTACCTTAAAAGATTAACTCAGGGTGAAGGGATGGTCTTCTATATTCCAGGCAAATGGAAAGCAGAAAAAAGCAGGTGTCGCAATTTTATTTGTAGATACAATAGGTTTAAACCAACAAAAGTAAGCAAAGATAAAGATGACTACTTTATATTTGTTAAGGGCAATACTCAATATGATGAGATCTCAATTATCAATATCTATTCACTCAATCAGTACATACCTCAATTTATAAAAGAGACTCTAACTGGAATGAGCAACTTGATCTCCCCCAGCTCCATCATAGTCGGAGATTTTAACACTCCTTTGGCAGTGTTGGATAGATCCTCCAATAAGAAGGTTAGCAAAGAAATCTTAGATTTAAATTTAACTATTCAACTTCTGGATTTAACAGACATCTACAGAACATTTCATCCTAACAAAACTGAATACACATTTTTCTCATCAGTACACGGAACATAATCCAAAACTGACCACATCTTAGATCACAAATCTAACCTCAGAAAATTTAAAAGAATAGAAATTATTCCATGCATCTTCTCACACCATCATGGAATAAAAGTTGAACTCAGTAACAACAGGAATCTGCAGACTCATACAAAAACATGGAAGCTAATAACCTTCTGCTGAATGATAGATGGGTCAGAGACGAGATGAAGAAGGAAATTACCAAATTTTTAGGACAAAATGATAATGAATACAAGTTATCAGAACCTCTGGGATACCACAAAGGCAGTCCTAAGAGGGAAATTTATAGCATTGCAAGCCTTTCTCAAGAGAACAGAAAGAGAGGAAGTTGAAGTTAACAACTTAATGGGACATCTCAAACAGCTGGAAAGGAAGAACATTCCAGTCCCAAACACAGCAGAAGAAAAGAAATAACCAAAATTAGAGCAGAATTAAATGAGATTGAAAACAAAAGGATTATAGAACAGATCGATAAATCAAAAAGTTGGTGTTTTGAAAAAGTCAACAAAATTGATAAACCTTTGGCCAACCTAACAAAAAAAAAAGTGTAAAATCTCTAATCTTGTCAATCAGAAACGGTAAGATGAAATAACAATAGACCCCTCAGAAATTCAAAAAATCCTTAATGAATATTACAAGAAACTCTATTCCCAGAAATATGACAATCTGAAGGAAATTGACCAATACTTGGAAGCACGTCATCTCCCAAGACTTAGCCAGAATGAAGTGAAAGTGTTGAACAGGCCTATATCAAGCTCTGAAATAGCATCAACTATACAAAATCTCCCTAAAAAGAAAAGCCTAAAAAGAAAAGACCAGATGGCTTCACGTCAGAATTCTACCAAACCTTTAAAGAGGAACTAGTACCTATATTACTCAACCTTTTCCAAAACATAGAAACTACCCAACACATTCTATGACGCTAACATCACCCTGATTGCCAAACCAGGAAAAGACCCAACTAGAAAAGAAAATTATAGACCAATATCACTAATGAATATTGATGCAAAAAATTCAACAAAATCCTAACAAACAGAATCCAGCAACACATCAAACAAATTATACATCATGACCAAGTGGGTTTTATCCCAGGATCTCAAGGATGGTTCAACATATGAAAATCTATAAATATAATTCATCACATAAACAAGTTAAAAAACAAAGACCATATGATTCTTTTAATTGATGCAGAAAAAACGTTTGATAATATCCAGCATCCCTTCATGATCAGAACACTTAAGAAAATTGGTATAGAAGGGACATTTCTTAAACTGATAGAGGTCATCTATAGCAAACCCACAGCCGATATTGTATTGAATGGAGATAAATTGAAATAATTTCCACTCAGATCAGGAACCAGGCAAGGTTGCCCATTGTCTCCATTGCTCTTTAACATTGTAATGGAAGTTTTAGCCATCACGATCAGGGAGGAAAAGGGATCAAGGGCATCCATATAGGATCAGAAGAGATTAAACTTTCACTCTTCACAGATGATATAATTGTATATCTGGAAGATACCAGGGATTCCACTACTAAACTCTCAGAAGTGATTAAGGAATACAGCAGCATCTCAGGTTACAAAATCAACACTCATCAATCAGTAGTCTTTATAAATACCAATAGCAGCCAAGCTGAAAAAACAGTCAAGGACTCTATTCTGTTCACAGTAGTGCTAAAGAAGATGAATTATTTGGGAGTTTACTTAACAAAGGATGTGAAAGATCTCTATAAAGAGAACTATGAAACTCTAAGAAAAGAAATAGCTGAAAATGTTAACAAATGGAAAAACATACCATGCTCATGGCTGGGAAGAATCAACATTGTTAAAATGTCCATACTAC
>CAUYQV010138945.1:0-21990 GCA_963574575.1 Galagoides demidoff
ACTCACCACACACAGAGTGCTGTTCACAGGGCTTCCCATACACACGGGCATCGCTGGGAGCACACACCACACACAGAGTGCTGTTCACAGGGCTTCCCATACACACAGGCATCGCTGGGAGCACTCACCATGCACAGAGTGCTGTTCACAGGGCTTCCTATACACAGGGGCATCGCTGGGAGCACTCACCACGCACAGAGTGCTGTTCACAGGGTCTCCCATACACACAGGCATCTCTGGGAGCACTCACCACACACAGAGTGCTGTTCACAGGGCTTCCCATACACACGGGCATCGCTGGGAGCACTCACCACGCACAGAGTGCTGTTCACAGGGCTTCCCATACACACGGGCATCGCTGGGAGCACTCTCCACGCACAGAGTGCTGTTCACAGGGCTTCCCATACACATGGGCATCGTTGGGAGCACTCACCACGTACAGAGTGCTGTTCACAGGGCTTCCCATACACACGGGCATCTCTGGGAGCACTCACCACACACAGAGTGCTGTTCACAGGGTCTCCCATACACACGGGCATCGTTGGGAGCACCGACCACGCACAGAGTGCTGTTCACAGGGCTTCCCATACACACGGGCATCTCTGGGAGCACTCACCACGCACAGAGTGCTGTTCACGGGGCTTCCCATACACACGGGCATCGCTGGGAGCACTCACCATGCACAGAGTGCTGTTCACAGGGCTTCCCATACACACGGGCATCGCTGGGAGCACTCACCACACACAGAGTGCTGTTCACAGGGCCTCCCATACACACGGGCATCGCTGGGAGCACTCACCACACACAGAGTGCTGTTCACAGGGCTTCCCATACACACAGTCATCTCTGAGTCTTTTAACCCTTCTGACATCCCACCACTATGATCATCCTGAATGTTTGATGATGCTTCATTTGCACCCATAGGAATTTAATTTATGGATGTAATTGGGTGATGACATGGAGAAGTCAACGTCATTTAAGTCAACGTCATTTAAAGAAAAACATTATTCTTACATTTCTCAAGAGAAGGGGGTATGTTTCACATGAGGACCAAGGGGGAATTGCTGGATTGGGTCAGGAGGTAGAAGCTGGAGTGAGGGTAGAGTCCAGCTCAGAGCCTTTGCTGGGGTTCTGCAGGAAAGGCAGGCAGGGCAGAGTGAACAGCTTAGGCTTGGCACAGCTGGGTAATTCTGGTGGGTTCTAGGCTATAGGAGTGGTCTCCAGCTGCCTGGGACTTGGGCTTGGGATGATTTAGGGCAGGAAAGACACAGACTTGGTGTCTGAGATTTAGATAAAGGGGGTGATTAGAAGACTCTGGATTGGTTGTTTTCCACAGGAAAGATTAATTTGCAGGTGAGTTGTCTCCTGTCTTCAGGGATTAACTAGCCCTCGTTGGGGCAATTTCTCCCCAGCTCTGTAAGGTGCCCCAAGATGTCAAAATATCACAAACACAGAAAATGGACAATATGATAGATACGCACCAGGACCCTGAGATGTGGGAAGCCTGGAGAACTGACCTATGGTCACATAGAGAGAACACATCAGAGCCTGGGCGTGAGCCAGCTCCAGCTGCCTTTGGGGATGTTCCCCAGTTCTGTGCCTTATGCCACAAAGCCTTTAATGATCTCAGGTCCAAATGGATGGTGGAATATGAAAACACAAGGGCTTTAGGAGAATACAAAGAAAAGAAGAAGAATCTTGGAACTGGACATTAGCAGATAAACCTATTAGAACTCAGATCACTTAGTCCAGTGCAGAGCAGGGTGAGGTACGGACACAGGCACTGGGAAGAGCTGGGCTTTATCCCCAGCTACACATGAAGGACTCGGGCACCAGACGGAAGGCTCTCAGGAACACTGATTATAACACAGTGATGCATTTCCAGTTAAGGTAATCAGTTCTCCCCTCCACCCCCCACCAAAGGCTGTGCTTATGCACTCATCTTATAGTCTAATGATTATTATAATGAAGTCCACAGTGATCTGGAATCATATCTTCAAGATGCTTTCTTTTATATTAGTCTACCTTAGATAATTATTTACCATCTTATGTTTGTGAAAGGTTTGAATTATGCTCCATTATACTCCAATGCAAGAAATATCACACTGTCATTCTTAATCATTTTAAAACAGATTCCAAATTTTCAGTCATGAGGGCTGTAAAAATTTATTACCAGTAACAAGCTTCAGGGCTGAGGTGAGGATGGTCCAGGCTCTGAGCTTCACAAAAGAGAATAGGGGTCTAGACGGTTTCTAAAAAATTAGGAAGAAAATCTTATCTTCAATATGATGATTACAGAGAAATTTATTATTCACATTTTCATTACAAAAACAGATGACTCAGCTTCTCCATGGTCCCATACATGTAGATGGCTTGGCCATACCCATGCTGAGCCTAGGGACAGAGCCTGGTGCACAGTCCTCAAGGCGGATGACACAGTTTGCAAAGGGGCCGGAGTCAATTCTACTGCTCCATCAAGTACGACCTTCCTCTTTGCGGGCTTGAAGAAGTTCCCTGATTAAAGATGTGGAATTGTTCATTCTGCTTTCCAACCCCAAAGACCCTCTTTCTCCCCTTCCTCTTATCACTGGCCTACATTCCTTTGATCACTTCAGGTTTTTAAAACTAAAAGTTGAGATAAGAGGGGTCATCTCTGAGCATCTCAGTAACTCAAATACACTGAACCCAAAAGCTTTTCTCATTTTAATGATGGAAGAAAGAAAAAAAAAGACAGTGAGATCAAAATGCAAATTAGTATCTCAATAAACCACCCCACCATCCTTCTCCTTGACTCAGAGAAAGGTTGTACTATATTCCGCACCAAGATGCTACAATCTATTCTTACTGAGACTTCAACCTAAAACTGCCATCTGCCACCGTCCCGCTGCCTCCAGTAAAGGGTTTTGTAATTGTTAGAGACCAGCTGGTCATTTCTCTCATTATTCAATGCAAATATGTTCTAGAAAGAGAGTATAACATGAGATAACATTTCAAAATATATGCCACATTTGAAAAAAAAAATCCTAAATACCAACAGAATGCATTTTTGGCCATGGGACTAAAAACAGCTTGTTGGAACCCATTTTGTTTGCTATAACTAAGCCACTCTGGAATGATTTCTTCTTTTCCAATGTGTAATGGTTCATTTCATGCATGGAGCAACTGTAATGAAAACAGCTAAGTCTTTGCCTTTTGGCTTTAAATTGCAATTAAAATAACATTACTCAGACCTCGATTTCCTCCCTCCCCACCTCTGGTGCTTAGGCTGTGGAATCTATCTGCGATTCTTTGCCTCGTGCAAAAATACGTGCGGGGTCGAGAAAATCAATTTTAATGAAAGCTAGGATGGGAGAGAAACAGATATATGCCAAAAACTCAGAGACTGCAAAAAGCTTTCAAAGAGAATCAACAACAGCCATGGAACGCATCAATAAAGGAATTAAAGACTTGGAAGGCAGCCAAGATACATAGTTGCGAGCAACTGACTTAAGGGTGTTAATGAATTTACATCCCATTATGGGGACAGTCAAGGTTAGGTGTTATGGCCAAACAGGAGGTGTCTGAAAATGAGATAGACAACTTCCTCACCGCTGAAAGTGAGGTAGTGCTCATTTGTGTCTGCTGGACTCTGAGACCACACAGAAACATGCAGGAGCCAGGGAACAGCTACCCTCCACTCTCCAAATTCACTCAGGTGGGATTTTTCTTCTCCCCTTTTATAAAATCTACGCCAGTGCTTTTAAAAGTATCCAGAAATGCCAATCACCTGCACAGAGACAGAAGGGCGCTGCTCCCGCCACCGCTGTGATCAACCCCGGCTCTCAGCCCGCTGTTTCCCATCCCTCACTGCCGCCGCCCTTACTGAGGTCACCAGGACTTCTCAGTTACGCCACTGTACCAGTCATCCCTCTCTTTTCCCCAACTTCAATTTATTCTCACTATTGCAAAAATTATCCGCCTAAAAGGCAAATCTGCACATGTCAATTCCCTCTCAGGCTCCCGGGTGCCTACAGAAAGAAATCTCAATTCCTCAGACCCTGCTGCTATCTTATGTTCTCAATTTTAGTCATATTTATTTTGCATCTACTCCTGATCTAATTTATTCTGGGAAATCACCAGGAGGTCCTGTCAGTGATACGTGATGCTCTGTCTCCCCTTGAGAATCTCCCAATTTTTTTTTATACTCCAGGGTCCATTTCTTGCCCGTAAGGACTCTGATCTACAGGGACAAGGAGTGGCGTCGTGATCTATTTCTTGCTTTTTCTCGTTAGTCTCATTTCTAACAGAGTGGAGCCACCCTCTACTCTCTCTGTCTGTCCCATCTTTCCTATGTCCCTTATGTCCCTGTTGCCTGCTGAGTGTCTGCACCCTCGGTCCCCGGGTGTTTGCACATGCCATGTCCTCCTCCCAGAACACCCTTCTGGTTGTTCTTAAACATGTGTCAGGTTAGAGGTTCAGGAAGCTGTTGCTGATACTCAAAGAAAGTGTTATCTTTTCTCACATGGCTGCGTCCTCTGATGACCCACAAACCACCTGCTCACTTTGTGTGAGTTTCCTATCAACTCTAAGTTCTACAGGGGTATAAACTGTGTACTTTTCACTATTACTTATCCAATACCTAGCCTCTCAAAATGAAGCCCAGGAAAAACAGTAATTGCGCCTTCATAAGTGGTTTGTCAAATTTGTTTAGTTGTAGATGAGAGAAGGAACTTGTGTATTTCCTCTTTGTGGGGATGGTAATATAGTCTTAAAGATTGTATATTTCAAATTTTATCTCAGAATGAGGTTTTCTATTTCAGTGAACATTTCCCTTTATAACCTCAGCTATAGGTAGTACTTGCTCTATTATCTCAGAATTTTCTTTAAATGAAATTATTTGTATTACATTAAATTTATTTTTAAAAGCAACTTTTTGCCACTAATATAAATGGAAAAAAGCATTGTTTGCCATAAATGATAGGTACGGATTGATACAAATTAAAAGAAATGCACAAATATTAAAATTTTATGGTTAAATATTAATAATAATTAATCTGTACATATCTTGAAATTTGTCTCGGGTTTGACTGCTGGTGTATGTGCCACATTTTGGAATCACTGCTTTTTACATTTTACGAATAACCTTTGGCTATGTTTTGAGCGAATCATTGTCCTCCTTCTTCATAGGTTGCTAAAATAAATACGGGAGATAAAATTATGCCTTCTTATAAGTTACAATGCTCTGTACAAGTGTAAATGGTTATTAGAGTTATTCTAGTCTTATTGGAGGAAACAGATGAAGGAGTGAGGCCCGGGAAAGTCTGGGAAGAGACATATTTCACTCAGAGTTGCTAGTGAAGAATAACTTCCAGAACGACTGAATTTTGGCATTCCCTGAAAAGTTTGACCAAGAGTAAAACCGAGTTCTCCATGAGCGACTTACTCATTACCAAAGCGATTGTTCAGATTGCAGAGCTGAAAATATTTGATTATCAATTAAATCACAATTTAAGTCTCAGGGAGTATGGTAGGAGGAAACAAAAGTTATTAGAACATCAAACTTCCACCAATATAAACCTTTATTTAGAAGTAGAGTGAGCCACACGCATGGCTTTCACGGAGAGGACTGAAAGTCGCAGGTGGATACCCACCTACAGGTGGGCCTTCCTGAGAGAGCACTGAGACTCATCAGAGCAGCAACACCGAAAAACAGCCCGAGGGAGAAGGTGAGGGGTGATTCACTCAGCAGGGTTGGAAGGGACCTGGTGGTGGCATCCACGTGTGGGGAGAGAACCCAGCACTCCATGTCCACCCCCTGGGCACTGTGGCCATGCTGGGAGGAGCCCTCACCACTGCTGCAGAGCATCAGACAGTGGGAGTCTGCACAGTGACATTGCACGGGAGAGCAGGCGCAGCAGGGACTGGCCACCTTCGTTCCCAGATCACTGCAGCTGATGCCATTCTGAGCTCTCAGGTCCAGAGTACTTGACCTCTGCAGGGCTCAGCTTTGCTGAAGCCACCTCTGCATCGCCCCACCAGCCCAGGGACCAGCAGGGACAGTTGGATGGGCTGGTGTGCCCATGCTTGGAAGCCGAGCATCTTTCCCCTCACAGGGGAGTCGAGCAGAATGAGCACCACAGAAGCCACCTGGAGAGCCCTGAGATGACCACCGAGGAAGTCCCGGGCAGAGAGAGAGTCCTGAAAGCCCATGGCCTGCCCTGTGACCCTTCCTCTGAGGGTCTTATGGCACTGAGCCCCGCAGCCCTTCCCCAAGCCTTCTACCCACTAGTGGGAACCACCCCCACATCCAACACACCACCAGGTACCTGTTAGCTTCCAGCCACTATTGCACCTGAACCAGGTGGAGGGGACACCCACACCTTGACACTCATGACCACTGCCTAGATAGCCTCACCCTTCTGTCACTGCTGCTACTGCAGGGAGGCCTGGGCAGAGCAATCTCTTGTAACACCAGCCTCTGTGGAGAGGAATTCACCCACTCCCCTCCAGAGAGACCAACGGTAGCATGGGAGAAAGCCACCATTCTGCATGGTGATCAGACTGGACTGTGACAATCACAGGGAACAGTGCATGCTGTCCCTCCACCCCTCCTCCCAAGCCAGTCTTCTGGAATAGGCCACAAAAGTTCCATCTGGGGACCACTCCTCCTTCTCACAAAGTAGGACAATTCCCAACAAAGGACAATGGGTGGCCACAAACTGTCAACTCTGAGCTGAGAGAAGAGGTTTCAGATGAGAAGAAACCAGCACAAAGAACACTGGAAACAAGAATAAAAGCAGACTCGATGGACACCTCCGAAGGATTACAACAGAGCTATAGCAATGGACATCGAGGGAACTGCTGAAATGTCAGAAACAGAATTCAGAGTATGAAGGGCAGAGAGGATAAGGACCCTGAGAAGGGAGCTGAAAACCAACGCAAGGAAGCCACAAAATATATTCAGGACATCGTAAAAAAAAAGGTAAAAAGTCACTAAAGAGATAGGCAGCATAAGAAAGAATATAACAGAACTCAGTGAAATTAAAGCATCATTCAGAATACAGAAAGCTTCAACCATAGGCTAGACAAAGCAGAAAAAAGAATCTCAAAGCGTGAAGACAAGGCTTTCTAACTAACCAGTCAGCCAAAGACTCAGAAAGAAGAAAGAACAATCATGCAAAGAAATACAAGACTCTGTGAACCGAGCCAAGGTAAGAATGATAGGTATCCCCACGGGAGAAGGAGGAGCGAAGAGCAGGGAAAACCCATTTGAGGAATGAGAGAGGAAAAAGCCCTGGTATCACCAGAGATTCAGGTATTCTGAAACAAGAGGGTCACTGAACACCAGGACGGCTTACAGCAAATAGGATGTATTAAAGACACCCAGTCATCAACCTAACCAAAGGAAAAATGGAGAAAATTGTACAAGCTGCAAGATGAAAAGGGCTAAACAAAGGAAAATCCATTAGGTTGGCCAGGCGGTGGCTCCCACCTGTGATCCCAGCACTCTGGGAGGCTGAGATGGGTGGATCACTTGAGCTTAGGAGCTCAAGAACAGCTGGGGCAAGATCAAGACCCCATCTCTACTAATAAAATAAAATAAATTGAAAAAACTAGCTGGGCAGCTGTAGTCCCAGCTACTTGGGAGGCTGAGGCAAGAGGATCGCTGGAGCCCAAGAGTTTGAGGTTGCTGTGAGCTGTGAAGATTCCATGGCACTCTACCCAGGACGGTAAAGTGAGGCTCTGTTTCAAAGAAAGAAAAAAAAATCCACCAGGCTAACAACGTCACTTAGCAGAGACGTTACCAGTCATACAGCATTGGGGCTCCATTTTTAGTGTTCCTATATAAAACAATGGTCAGCCAGGAATTTTCTATGCTGCGAAACTAAATTTCATAATAGATGGAGAAATGAAGATTTTTCCGGACAAGAAAACAGTAAGGCAATTTGTCAATACTAGGCCTCCCACCAGGAAATACTCCAAAGTGCGTTATACATGGAACAGCATGGTAGATGCCCACCAGTGTAAAACCAGTTAAAGCTCATAGCTCTTCTATAACAACAGCAACAGAGGAAAAACAAAACTATAAGGTATCACCCAATACGATGAACAGAACAGCATCCCACATACCAATACTAACATTCAACATGAAAGGGGTGAATGTTTCACTTAGAAGACAGGTTGAAGTCGTGAAAGAAACACAACCCTGATCTCTAGGGAAGAGCTCTAACCCACAAAGACGTGCACAGATTGAAGGTGAAGGGATGGAGAAAATATGCCAAGAAAATGGAAACCAAAAGAGAGCAGGTGTAGCCATTCTCATATCTGATAAAAGAATAAGGAATTACCTATCTATCTATCTTGATAAAATAGACTTTAAATCAACAATGGTGAAAGGCAAAGGTAGTCATTATATTTTGATAAAGGGAGCAGTTAAACAAGAAGGCATGATAATCCTAAATATATATGCACCTAACACAGGAGCTCACAGATCCATAGAGCAAATCCTAGTAGGTCTAAGCCAGGAAACAAACAGTCGCATGGCAATCGCCAGAGACTTCAAAAACCCAAGGACAGTGCTGGATAGAAGCAGAAAATCAATAAAGAAATGCAGGACTGAAACAGGAGATGCTGCATGTGGAGAAAGGAACTCTTACCCCATGTTGAGGGGGACTACAAATTGGTACAACCTCTATGGAAAATAGTATGGAGATTCCTCAAAGAAATAAATATAAACTTACTATTCAATCCAGCAACCCCACTACTGGGCATCTATCCAAAGGAAAAGAAGTTGTTTTATATCAAAAAGACACCAGCACTGCAGTGTTATCACAGCACTGTTCACATTGCAAGGATTTGAACTTAACCTAAATGCTCAGCAATTCACAGGTGGATAAAGACAAGGTGATGTGTGTACACACCCCCCATGGAATATTACTCAGCCATGTAAAGGAATGAAATAACGTCTTTGCAGTAACTTGGGTGGAACTGAAGACCATTATTGTAATGAAGTATCTCAGGAATGGGAAATTTAACACCACATGTGCTCTCTAACAATTGGGAGCTGTGAAACAGTGGGCAAATATCGGCACAAAGAGATGTAAACCAATGAGGAATTGGAGGGGGATGAGAGATAAAAGCTATCAGGTACAGTGAACGCTGTTTTGGTGCCAGGCATACTAACAGCCCTGACCTCAGGGTTGTACATGGTATCCACATAACATAAACTTCTGTACCCCCATAGTTAATACTTTGAAATATAATAAATCCCAAATAAGTAAAAGAGTAAATATGTATCCAAAGTAAAAGAGTAAATATGTATCCAAAGTAAAAGCTTAAAAAATCCTTATTGTACTTTTGTAAAGCAAATCATAAATGATTCTATCACAAAGAAGTTTCTTTTTTTGATTAAATCACAACTTTGTACATTGATGCATTTATGGGGTTTAGGGTACTGCTTCAACATACAGTGGGAAATGTTTACATTGACACAAACAAGTTTCATTCCCGTGTTTTCCTTTATTCATTTAGCTTTGAATTTCCCTTTTTTTTTATTGCTTGGGATTTTATTTTTGGTTTTCCCTGGTTTTAACTTTTCCAGGAGATGTATTATTCCCAGAATTGGCTTACAAAATTTGGAGAGTGCCCTCTGAAGGGGAGCTCTGCCTGTATGCTTTTTTGGTAATTTTTATTTTAATAACATAATGAACATCCACAAACCTCTTCCCTAGACCAACAGGGAGAGCCTTAACTAGGACTCATCTATCCATGGGCTTTTCCTTCTTCCTGGAGGAAACTGCCATCCTGGATTCTGGCTGACCCTTGTCCTGCTTTGCCCCTCATAGTTTCAGGATATATGTGTGTCTGAAAAATGCATGCTTTAGCTTTACGTGTTTTGGAAAAATATAAAAGGACATGGGGCTGTATGTAGCCTTCTTGGAATCATATCCTGCATTTGATACTGTTTCCTATAACTGAAATGAATCCATATGGTACCTACAATTGAATTTATTTTTTGTTATATGTGTGTGTGATAGAGGAAATTGTTCATCCCTCTTTTGTGGCTGGACATCTGGATTGTTTACAACTTTTTGCTACTACTACCATGCTGGTGCTGTTGAGTGGGCCTGAGGGCACACCTGACCCACTTTCCTGAACAACTCAACACTGGGCAGTCCAGAGACCCCCCCAAAGCTACCGTCTGGAGATGCCGCCGTCTGTGACAATAGTAAGCAAGCCAGGGCTTGTTACAATATGGACCTCTTACATTAAGGAGGCAAAGATGCTGAATCCTAGGCTACCCTTGAGAAGAAAAGGGTAGATATGAAGTTGTATTTTCACTATAAAAGTTAATTATTCATAGCAAATAATAACTTCCATTTGATTTTGAAGATAATTTATATCCACAAAAAGGCTGGAGAATGCCATAAGCCAGTAGTGTTTAAACCTTTTCATGTACTGTAATCACTTCTGGGAGACATGAAAAACTCTGACACTAATCCCACTGCCCGAGGGTGGGACCAGCCAACAGTGTTCTTTCTGATGCTTCTTAGGGATCCAACATATATCCAATATGGAGAGCCAGGGCTCTAAATCATGGGATACGTACGTGCTTATCACTCCTACTTCAACTAAGTATGGCTGAGTTGACCATGTTGAACCAGGGGTAAGGAACACTCATTCAGACATATCAAAGGAACATTTCAGCGAACAGTATCGAAACGTACAATATCAAACGAACATTTTCTAAAAGGTATAAAGTCGATGGCACGTAGGTTGTTTCCGCATCTTTGCAATTGTGAATTGAGCTGCTACAAATATTCGAGTGCAAATGTTCTACGGTAAAATGACCTTCTTTCCTCTGGGTGGATACCGAGTAACAGGATTGCAGGATCAACTGGGAAGTCTACTTTTAGCTCTCTGAGAATTCTCCACACTTCTTTCCAAAATGTCTGTACTCGTTCGCAGCCCCACCAACTACTTGATCTCTAAAAATGCACAGCAGCCTCAGCTTCTGGCTTGTGACAGTATTGTCTGTAAGTCTGGTTTTCTTGCAGCTTATCTAAGTTCGTGCGTCTCACCTTTCACGTATTTTGGTGACATTTTTATTAATGCTTTTGCCATGTGATTTTTAAAAGTTGTAATATGTTACTACATGTTTTTCTTACAATTATAACTTTAAAAAATCCTACCTGGTGTGAGCAAAGTGCCTGGTGGTGTAGTATCTCACTTACAGGTCTCTGTAGTTTATTTTTGAGAAATTGCCTCCTTTTTAGCACAGAGAAATTCACTGCCAGTTACCTGCAGTTCATGTCACAGGTAACCGAACCCGGAGTGTGTAGGAATCACACTCAAGAATGGCAGCTGCAAATCCAGGAATTTCTCCTCCGCCTCGGCTGCTCGGTCTCCCACAAGTGCAGAGACGTCCCTGCTGCCTGGGAGCCGCGCGCTCGGCTCTGCCACCTGCCTGCGCCCGTGGGCCTCACTCGCACGGACTTTCCTCCCGTCTGGCTGTTGGTACACGCATCCCACTTCCAGTAACTTTAGAGACTCGCGTCACAGGACAGTCAGTGCAGAACTGATGAGGAATTTCTTCCAGCTCCTCCTGATCTGGTCTTTACCAGGTTTGTCTCTATAATCAGGGGGATTGAATCACCTGCCTCGTCTATTGCGATATTTGTTCTTTGGTCTGAAATATATTCACCCAGCCCTGAAAGAAACCCTTCTATCCCTTGGTATCCCTTGTCACCCACCGTCCTTTGAAGTTTTTGGAAGGAGCAGTTGAAGCAGAAGCTTTCACGAAATCCTCAGGCTGATTCCTAGGAGGCGGAGCTGGGTGCATGGCCTGGTGGCCTCGCTCAGCCGGGAGTCTCCGCCACTCCTTTCCTTCTTTGTACCCGGTGCACTATTTTATTTGGCTATTTGCCTCTGAAGCATCGACCGATAATTTAAAAAAAGACTGTGATTCAATTAAATGAAGTAACTATAGAACTACATTGGGACTAGGAGTGTGAGCTACCGTAACAGCTGGCCCCATTATTCTTTCGACTTTGAAAATGTTCCTAGCTGGTAATATCTGGTGATTCGATGTAAGCTCTCCTGGACACGTCTCCGCAGGTGGTTGCACATCCGGCTGAGTAACGAGTAACCGCGAGCTGCCCCCCACAGAGGCAGGACGCAAACCCTTGGGAATGGCTCTCTCTTTTAGGGGAACCAAGCGAACTCCAGGCTCAACGGATCAGGAAGGCGATGCAGAAGCGCGCACGATTAGGAGGAAGCTTACAAGCAAAGCGCAGTGGAGCAGATTAAGCTGGAAAATCCTATTAAATTCCATGCCTCCCCTAATAACATGCTTTCATTTCATAATAAATCTGTTTTTACCATGTTTGCTTCCAGCCTCTGTTTTTCACCTTTTCTTCCACAAAGCTTCTTTATTTCCTTTTTATTCCTCCTGAATCTCCACTCTGTTCAGCACTTCCAGAACTGAGCCCACGCTCAGCGGATACTTGCCGAGTTGGTGCCGGGCTGACCCTGGGGCCCGCACGTCCTGCGACCGTCCTCTCCCACCTGCCTGGCTCTCTCTCTCCTACTCCCACTTCCCACCTCTCAGTTCCTTTTAGTTCAGTTCTCCCCTTTCAGCATTTGAAATTATTCATGTCTCTTTCATCCTTGAAAGAAAAAAGAGCAGAAAGAGCTCTGTACACTTCTGCACCTGTCCCCTGCCGTTCCGCTCCCTGTGCGGTCAGATCTGCTGAAATGGCCCTTCCCACACTCCCTTTCCTCATGCCCGCGTTTCTGCCTGGCCGCCTGCCGTCCCCGCAGGGCCCACTGAACCCAGCCGGCCACATCCCGGTGTTCACTGAGCTCTCCCCTTCAGCAGCAGTTACACCGTCGGCCTCTCACTCTCTCTGGAAACAGTCCTTTCTGTTGGCGTCCTGACTAATACTTGCCTGCCTCCCTTCTCCTCCTTACCTGTTTCTTTTGGCAGCGTCTCCCTGTCGCCTGTGTCTCGGGCATTGGTGCTCCGGAGGGACACCCTGCACTCTGTCCTGCTGGTCCTGGTGGTGTCACTCCCTGCCCGGCTCCCGGGTGCCCTGAATAGAAGTGCGACCTCACATCTGCTCTAGACGCCTTTTGGCTGGTTACCCTCAGAACGCTCAAGGCAGGTGGTCTCCGAGAAGTCCGTTTCTGCTCCTCGCTTCCCAGTTTCAGAGAACGATGCTCTCACTTTTGTATTGCCGGGTCCAAACCAGAAACCTGGGGGTCATCCGTAACCGCTCCCTCATTCTCAATCCTCTACGGAATCACACTGTTTTCTGATTTAAGCATTTAAAATATTTATTCTTTCGGTCCCCACTAGCTCTGCCCAGGCACAGGCCCCTCTGGCCTCTGACCTTGCATGTCCTCCCACGTGTCCTGTCTGGTTCCCGCTGGCAGATCTTCAGTCCCTTCCCACACACGGCCAGTTTGATCTTTCTGGAATGCAAATGCAACCACATTCCTCCCCACTTAAAATCTCCCATTTCCCTTTTGATTAAATCAGAATGTTGTAGCCCCTCTGACAGTTTCCTACAATATCCGCACGTTGCCACCACCTTGGCCCTCTGTGGTTCAGACGCGCTCATCTTCAGGGCCCCGCTCAGCTGTCACCGCCTCCAGAAAGGGAAAGTCTTTCCTGCCCACCGGAGCTGATTAAGAGTCCTGACTGCGTTTTTCTGTAGCATACTAAGTTCCCATTTTTCAGTGCCTGGGAATTGTTTTTAACTCCTAAGTTCTCTGATGTGTAAGTTTCTTGAGGACATGGGTCACTTGAGGACATGGATACACTTTGCTCATCAGTATATCCCCAGGTTATTTTCTGCATATACTAGATGCATATTTATTATCTATAAGACGAGAAGAGGAGTCTGTCTACACTGTCCAACACAGGTCCTCTTATTAAATAAAAGGTCAGAATAAGATGATGTATGTAAAATGATCAAAGCAGTCTTCCGATAAATATTATTCTTTTCCCTTTCTTATTTGCTTCCTAAGACATTTTTACATCAAGCCATGGAATTGGTCAGCTTAGTCTTGTAGTGATTTCAACTTTTATACTAAAACCTCTCACTACTTAGTTAAAAGTATAGAGCTTTGTGGCTGCAACTGTCTTATCTATGATTCAATGTCCCGTGAAATCACCGGAATCATATTTCCGAAATAAATTGAAGTCTGCTGAGAATGAGCAGAATGTACTAGTCACCAGGTAGCTATTCCTAGAGTGACACTGGGACTGGTTCTCCAATTTCCCAGTTGGAAATTCAGCCAATTATCTGATGAGTTCATGAAAGAAAATAACAAAAATTGTTATTAGCAATGATAGAAGCAATCACGGATGGATGTGCTTGTGCTATTTCCTAAACACATGAATGCACATGGAGATTCAATTCAATTAGTATTTACTGGGAACTGGAGACCCAGTGTCACCTAATATAGCCATACGAACCATAGCCAAGTTTATGGAAAAGTGCTACAATAAATAATACTTTTGTTCTTTTTCCCTGTTTTAACATTTTAAAGTTGATGGTAAAAAATGATGCATGTCTCCTAAAAAGGTTAACATTTAAATAAGCTTTTTTTATTAACATAATCGATCCTTACCACATCCTCCAAAAGACTGAGCACATATTTCATTTTAGATGGGAAGAAACTGAGGCTAAGTTTCTTTATCCATTTATCCACCACCCATTGACTATGTCTTATGTAGACTTTGATAGACAGGAGAGATAAGAAAACAAAAGAGATAATTACCTGCTCAATGACCTCCACCTTCAAGATAATTTGCCTCCTTCCTCATGCTCATGTATTTCCCAAGCCCTATTTCCCAGTTGTTTAGTTTATCTTACAGAGATTGAGAGAGATGGAGGAAGGAAGGGAGGGAGAAAAGGGGGGGGGGAGAGAGAAGAAGGGAAGGAGAGAAAGAGAGAGAAAGAGGGGAGAGGGAGAGTAACACAGGTTTGGGGGAGCATTGAGCAGCCTCAGGCCATTCACTGATGTCCCCATTCCATGTTTTATCTGAATATGTCCAGCTGCATCTTCACTTTTGTCCCTAAATGCCACAGGGCTCTGTACAGCCTTGTACATGGTCACCCTACCTCTGCACTCTCTAGGCTGCAAATGGTGAATGGACACTCGGATTCTGTTCTCACCTCCTTCCATGCGCTTTGTAGAAATTCACAGGAAAAGCCACATCCTACATTTCTCAGACTCCCTTGCGCTTAGTTCGGGTAGGTCTATAGTCATTTCCTTGAGTAACTTCTGTACTGTTTTCTATCTCTATAGAAGTTATACATCATTATCCTAGTTTACGTTCCCACCAACAGAGTATAAATGTTCCATTTTTCACATCTCCACCAACACTTGTTGTTTTTGATTTTTTAATAATGGCCGTGCTGACAGGGTGGTGGGCCATGGGGGTTTTAATTTGCTTTTCACTGATGATTGGGGATGGTGAGCATATTTTCAACATCACCAATGTTGGCCACTTCTCTACCTTCTTCTGAAAGAGATATGTTCATTTTTTCCCCCCACTATTTGATGGGGTTATTTGTTTATTACTTGCTGAATTCAAGTCTTCTCAATTCTGTGTATTAGTATTTTGTCATGCGTATCATTTGCAAATATTTCCTCCCATTTTGTAATGATCAGTTTATCCTGTTGATTATTTCCTTTGCTGTGCAGAAACATTTTAGTCTAATTAAGTCTCATGTATTTACCTTTGTTGTTGCTGTATTTGCTTATGGGGTCTTACTCATGAATTCTTTGCCTGAGTCAATGTCCAGAAGAGTTTTTTCTATGTTTTCTTTTAAAATTTTTATGGTTTCAGGTCTTACATTCATGTCTTAAATTCAACTTGAGTAAATTTTTATATCTGGTGAGAGATAGGGATCTGATTTCATTCTTCTGCTTGTGGCTATCCTATTTCCAGCACCAGTTACTGAATAGAGAAACACTTGTTTCCCCAGGATATATTTTTCTCTGCTTTGTCAAAAATTGGTCATAGCTATATGGCTGGACTTCCAGGCTTTCTACTCTGTTCCATTGGTCTATGTCTCCACTTTTATACCATTACCATGTTGTTTTGGCTCCTATATCCTTGTAGAACAATTGTCGAAGTAAGAGAATTATGATGCCTCCAGATTTGATCTTTTTGCTTAGGACTGCTTTTATTATCTGGGTTCCATATAAAGTTTAGAATTATCTTCCCTACATTGTGGGAAATAACCTTGACATTTTCATGGGAATTTCATTCAATCTTTAAATTACTTTGGGCAGTTTGGACATTTTAACAATGTTGATTCTTCTAATCCATGAGCATGGAATGTCTTTCTGTTCAGTTGTGTCATGTGTGATTTTTTTCATCAGTGTTCTGTAGTTATTCTTATAGCGATTCTTCATCTCCTTGGTTAAATGTATTCCTAGCTATTTTATTTTCTTCATTGCTATTGTAAGTGGTGTTGAGTTCTTAATTTGATTTTCAGGTTGATTATTATTAGTCTATAGAAATGCTACTAATTTGTGTACTTTAATTTTATAAGCTAAGACTTTCTTGAATTTACTATTCTAGAAGTCTTTTGGTGGTGTCTTTAGGCATTTTTAGATAAAAGATTATGTTATTGGCAGACAGAGATAGTTTGACCTCCTGTTTGCCAATCCGTACGGCCTTTATTTCTTTCTCTGATCTGATTGCTCTAGGTAGAACTTTCAGTATTATGTTTCAATAGAAATTATGTTGAATAGTCTTCCAGGATGGTTATACTGGTATGTGTTCCTTCCCAGCAATGGGCATCCTTGTCTTATAATAGTTCTTAGGGGAAATATTTTCAGCTTCTCCGCATTCTGTATGACATTGGCTATAGATTTAACATGTATGGCTTTTATAATTTTGGTGCATGTTCCTTCTATGCAGAGTTTGTGGAGGGATTTTATCATGAAAGGGTGATAGATCTTGAATGCTTCTTTCTGGATCTATCAAGATGATCAGATGTTTTTTTTTAAATTCTGTTTATATGATAAATCACATTTATTGATTTTCATATGGTAAATATCCTGGCATCCCAAGAATGAAACCTATTCGTTCATCATGAATTATCCTTCTGATGTGCTATTAGATTGAATTCTCTAGTATTTTGCTGAGGGTTTTTACATATATGTTCATGAGCAATACTGGTTTTCAGTTTTCTATTTTTGTTGTGTCCTTTCATAGGTTATGTATCAGGGTAATACTGGCTTCATAGAATGGGTGAAAGAGGATTCCCTCCTCCTTGATATCAGGGAACAGTTTCAGTAGACAGGTACCAGCTCTTCTTTATAGGTCTCATAGAATTTGGCAATAAATCTTTCTGGTTTTGGACTTTATATTGTTGGGAATTTATTTTTTAAATTACTATTTCATTTAAATTACTGTTTCATTATTACTGTTGCTAATAATGATTAGTCTGTTCAGGATTTTTTTTTTTCCCGATTTAAGCTTGCAAGGTTGTATTTCCAAAAATTTGTCCATTTTGTATATATTTTCTTGGTTTTTTTTTTTTTTGAGACAAAGTCTTACTTTGTCACCCTCAATAGAGTGCAGTGGCATCATAGCTCACAAAAACCTTAAACTCCTGGGCTCAAGAGATCCTCTTGCCTCAGCTTCCCAAATAGCTGGGACTATAGGTGTCTGGCTATTGTTTAGAGACAGGGTCTTGCTCATGCTCAGGCTGGTCTCAAAGTTGTGAACTCAAGTGATCCACCTGCCTTGGCCTCCCAGAGTGTTGGGATTACAGGTGTGAGCCACCGTACCTGACCCTTAGATTTTCTAGTTCGTGTGCATAGAGATTGTCATTGTAGACTTGGATGATATTTTGTGTACTGTGGCATCAGTTGTATTGTTTCCTTTTTCGTTTCTTATTGAGGTTACTTCAGTCCTTTCTCATCTATTTCTGGTTGATCTAGTTAGTGGTCTATTGATTTTATCTTTTCAAAGAACCAGGTTTTTCTTTCATTGATCCTTTGTATTGATTTTTTGGTTTCCATTTCACTTTGAGTTTTGTTATTTCTTATCTTCTGCTACCTTTGGGATTGGTTTGTTTTTCTTTTATAATTCCTTGAGATGTGAAATTACGTCGTGAGTTTGTGCTGTTTGTATCTTTTTGGTGTGTACATTTAGTGCTATGAATGACCCTTCTAGGCATGCTTTTGATATATCCCATAGTTTTTGGAAACTTCTTAACTGTGCAGAAGTTTTGTAGCTTAATACAATTCTATTTGTCAATTTTTTTGCCTGGGTTTTAGGGTTCTACTCAAGAAATATTTGCCCAGATCAATGTCCTGAAGAATTTCCCCAATGTTTTCTTTTGTTAGTTCATATTTTCAGGTCCTACATTTAAGTCTTGAATCCATTCTTGATTTGACTTTTGTATGTGGTGAGAGAGAGGGGTGTAGTTTCATGCTTGATCACTCAGTAGCCCCGTCACTCTCAGGAGTGTTCTGGCTTAGACAGTGAATTTTGGAGCCACTCTGAATCTAGAACTTTTCTAAACTGCTCCAGCACCTCAGTCATTTCAGACAGAATTGGTAAGAAGATCTGGACAATTAGATATTGTCAAAGGCATCTCCTTCCTACTTCAAACTCAGTCTTTCAACTCAAAGTGATTGGCTCAGAGGAGGTGGGGTGGGAAGGACTTCCTCTAGACAAGAGTCATATTTCATATTTTTCTTCCTATGCTAGGAGAAAAGTAAAGCAGCCATGAAAGTGTAAACTGTATTTTTCATATCTTTCCCTAGTTTTTCCTCGTAAGAGTATTTTTCTGTAATTAGTAGAAGTCCTTAGAAATCAAGTCATTATGTCACATCAATGCCTTCTCAACTGATATTTAAAGCCCAGAATCACAGTAAACATTTATCAACATAAAGCCAAAATGACTATTCATTCAATATGATGGCCACTACCAAATCCCTTTGTTTTTTTTTATTAGGGATCCTCCTGTTTTCTTTCTGAGCTATTTAAACAACAGAATAGCTCCTTCTATTTCCCTCAAAATATATAATGATTCTGTCATATAAGAATGTGTATTACAAGTCTTCTGAAACTGGGGAGGCTATAAAGAAATGTAAGTTATTCTTTCATTATTTCTTCTCAAGTACATAAAATAGGCGTAGAGAAAAAAGTTTGCTACTCCAGTATAGAAGTTCCATGACCTACACCAAAGGCTTGGAGAGATTTCAGGGCAATTTGTGGACTATGAAATTTATTAAAAATTAGCTAATCTTTTAATCATTTACTGCTATGAATTATGTATTACTTATATTAAGTTTACAAGTTTTTCATATTTTAAAAAAAAGTAGGAAAAGACCATTGTCCCAAATGTGAAAAGAGAAAATATATAATTTAGTCATAGAAGATGACACAAGCTAATGAGTTAAATCAGTGGAAGTTTGATAACAGCAGAGTGTTTAGTAGACTACGACTTCAAGAAAATTATAATGATAAGATATTCAATAAGAATGGTAATCAATGGATGGAACGTTTGTAGTTGTATCTCTCTCTCGTTTTGTCGTCACCAGGTACATATCAAGTTATTTTTACGTATGTGGTTCCCATCTACCAGTTACTTAAGAAGTTGAGCTATAATTTTCCTTCAAGCCAAATGTGAATTTTATTTTAGTAAATTTTATGTTGGCAATCTGATTTTTATTTTTAAAGTTCAAAAATGTTCACATTTTACTTGAAAGGCATTTGCAGAACTTCTCTGCTTCTCTGAAAATGTAACCCTGTTCCTGCCACTTGGCTTAATGCTCCACACGTGTTCTCACTGAAACTTCGCTCATTTGGCTGTGTGCGTGCGTGTGTGTGATTTTTATGTAGGCTTTGAAACCATCTCTAATGGAGAAAGGCAACTGTGAGCAAGATTTCCTAAAATGTACATGGAATTAATTTTCCAGGCATTTCATGCAGGGGCCCTGAAGTATCCAAAGGAGAGATTTTGCCAAAAGGAATTTAACGTAGCCAAATGGAAGATATGGCCAGAAAGGAGGGTGAGAAGGCACACAGAGCTCCGATGTGTGGAGAGAAGGAAAAGAAATAAAAGAGCAAGAAATAAAAAGCAAACACATTCTATGGGAGGGAAGAAGCCAAGGGGCTAAGTGAAAGAAAAGTGAGAGCTGGGTAAATGAGGAATGTCTCCAGAGAGGACAGTGTGACCTCCCGGCAGTTCTTTCAGGATATTTGCTTGAAGAATTATTTAAAACATCAGACTCCATCACCTGAAACTTTATCTTATGTCAGATCAGCGAATTTTCCAATCTATGAATAGAAATAAATCCCAGCTAAAAGGACACATTTAAAAAAAAATAACAATATTTTAAGTGTCACTGTTGACATTTTTTTTTCCCACAAACAGCATCCCCTGGCCATATGTTGCGTTTTTATGAACACTCTAAGGTTAAAACCTGAAACTACAATGTTTGAACTTAATAATGCGTAGCTGCTGGGCTGTTTATGTCCAGGAGATTGTGCCAATGTAGAACTGTGTTGATGACTTCTGACCAAAAAGACTTATTTTGTCTATTCTTTCTATGTTATTTGTTGCCTCTTATTTACTCTAGGCTCTCAAAATAGGTAGCAAAATTTAAAAGTCACATAAATAGCAATATGTATTTTTAATGCACATGTGGAGTTTAGTGGTATATTTTCCAGGACTGGCCCATGGAGAACATAAACTTCAACTGCACATATTATAAAATATTTAACATATTAACATAATGCAAAGAAATTAATAATTGTAATGTAGTGGGACTACAAGGTTTATTCATACATGTTTATGAACATTTTACATAGATTCTGCTGATAGAGATAGTTTCACAAATGACCAAATGTTCACAATCCTTGGAGGCAATGTGAGTTAGTAAAAAAATTACTTTATGAGGATGGAAGCTACAGAATAGCTTCATGAAAAATTATTTGGATGTTGAAGAATATTTCAAAATATCCATCTAAGTGTAATTTATATGAAATAGAAAATAAAGTGAACAGTGTCACATGACTTATTTAAAGTAAATATTTAGGTTTCCCAAATATTCCAAATAATTATGAAAAGCACCATGAAACATGAAAAATATGAGGAAAAAACATTAAGATATAATTGAAATATAGTAGAATGTTAGTATTAAATGTAAAACTCTGACTCTATTTTCTAAACATTGTAGTTCAAATAGATCTTTCATAATCCTAATGTAATTAAACTACCATCAAATGTAATAACCCATCACTATATACAGCTGAAAAAGTTTAGAGATTCTGAAATCAGTTTGACAATTTCATAACAAGAAAAGGCGGAAACACAGCATTTCTTCCACTTCCTTCTTGTCTAGGATTGTGTTCTTCTTGAAACTTGACTGTCCAGTTATTTCTTTTGTGTGTTTTCTTTGGTTGTTTAGAAAACTGTACTTGTTCTATGCCCAAGTAATCTGCAGAATCTTATCAAAATGTGTGAACCCTCATGCAGAATAACAACCAATGATACTACTGGAAAAATTTGTACTGTACCCTCAGAAAACAGTGGCGCACTAAACACTTTGGATGGAGTCTTTCTTAAACAGTTTTTACTTGGGGAGAGAGTCAATATTAGAATAGGCATTTTTTAAGCCATAGTTGTTTACAGCTCTTGGAATCATCAAATCGACTCATCAAATATTCTGGGTATCTTGACAATGTATAATAACAGAAGGAACTCTTGACTGAAAGACAGGAGATGGGGCTTTTTATCATGCCTCTTCCTTGTTGGTTGGTTGGTTATTTGTAAGAAAATCAAGAAAGGTAAAAATACTAGAAGAAACTGTAGGGAAAACACTTGAAGAAATTAGCCTGGGTGAAAATTTATAAGGAAGACCTCTTGGGCAATTGAAGCAACATCAAAAATACACTACTGGGACCTGATCAAACTAAAAAGCTTCTGCACAGCCAAGAACACAGTTAGTAAAGCAAGCAGA
>CAUYQV010138950.1:0-12599 GCA_963574575.1 Galagoides demidoff
ACAAGTGAGAGGAATAATGAGGTAGGGTTGTTAAAGGGAAGGTGAGACGATACTGGAAACCAATTAAGGGCATGTCAGAGTTAAGGCTTTGTAATGGATAAAAAAGGGACTTTGCATTTAGGAACTCTACACTGAAACTTAACTGGGCATTCACTGTGTCAAGCGTTTTTCACATATAATCCCAAGTAATTCTTTCAACAACTCTATGGCATAGGTACTAGGACAAAATACAATTACAAAGAGAAAACTCAGGCAGGGTGGGGCTAAGTCAGCAGCCCGGGGTCGCCCAGGAGTAGGAGACATAGGATTTGACTGCAAGGTCCACCTGACTGCGACATTAGCATTCTCGCCACCGTACCTACCATGCTATGCTGAAATATTACACAGGGTAGGAGGTGATAAATTCTCTGTAAGTGTCATGAGTAAGTCACTGGGCAAATTTATGGAATAAATATTTCTTGGCAATAATAATGGCAGAGCAGTGACTAATAATAGTCACAGCAGTGCTCTGGTTAAGAAACCTGAGTTAGGTGATATTTGAGTGGGGCATCTGCTCTGCGTGCTTTCACAAACAGGGGGCGTGCTTTTAGTTTATCAGAGAGGAGGTCCCTACCTGGCGCTTTTGAGTGCTACCTGCTTCCTCTGCCCACCAGGGGTACAGAGCTCAAAGCAGGCTGCCGAGGGCCACAAAAGAAATGGCATCCCCAAGACCTCCCGAGGCTCCTCCTCCTCGATTCCTGCCTGGGCCAACGTTATGCCTGAGCATTGTCTGCAGAGGGTTCCTGTGGCTGTGGAGCCTGGCAGGCAGCATGACAGCCAGGATCAAGAGGCATTACAAAGCGGGAGCTGCCAGCCCAGAGCTTTAGCCTAATGTGACGGGCTGCCTGC
Organism: Galagoides demidoff; assembly: GCA_963574575.1. Classification (NCBI taxonomy): domain Eukaryota; kingdom Metazoa; phylum Chordata; class Mammalia; order Primates; family Galagidae; genus Galagoides; species Galagoides demidoff. The sequence continues at coordinate 889 of CAUYQV010138950.1, forward strand.
TAATTCCGGCTGACATGTTCCATGATGTACCACTTAATGGGGAAGGGCTCCGTGTGGGTGTCTGGGGATGCAGCCTAAGTAAGGCGAGTGGGGGAGCTGAATGTGGCTCACAGTATTCCTGCATCAGTCTCTGCCCCTACACTCTTTGCCAAGCATCTGCCACAGGACCAGAGCCTTCCTTTTGTTATAAGGCAGAACCAGAACTAGAGAAAACTCAGGATTTGTCCAGGGCCTTTAAGCTCAACTTGAAGCCCCTGGTCTGAGCCTCACAGCAGAGTCGCTGATAAAGCTACACTCTGCTCGGAGACAAAGTGCTGCAGGAACACGGGCTAGGCCTTGGCCCTCAGAGGAGTCACTGATGGAGCTGCCCGCAGCTCGGAGACAAAGTGCTGCAGAAACACGGGCTCGGCCTTGGCCTTCAGAGGACACAGGTGGTTGTGATGGAGCTGCTGGATTCAGCAGTGCCCCTCCCTCACGTGTCTCCTGTACCTCCCTGACCTTGGCTTAGTTTCAGCTCATCCTCTGGAGGCTGGCTCTGGAGGACAAGCATCCTAGGCCTGGGTCTTGCCTGTGTGCCCAGCATCACATAAGAATATCAACTAAATAATGTCCCAGGGTCTCAGGGAGCAGCCTTAAAGTCTAACCTGCAAAGCTCACAGAGATTAATCTCACTTGTAATATTTCTGGGAAGATTTTCCTCATTACTCCCTCCCTCACTTCCTTCAGTCTCTGTCCAAATGTCACCCCCCTGAGGACTTCCATGATCACCCACCTCAAGCAGCACATTCTCCACTATACCCTCTTACCTAACTGACAGCATAAAACGTCTTGAAAACGTAAGAAGTTCATCAGCAAATTCTCCTACGACTTAGCTTGGCAGTTTTAATCTTTATTGCATAGATGAGGAAGCAGAGGCACAGAAAGGTTAGGAAATTTGTCTGAAGTCACACAGCAAGTCTGAGACAAAGCAAGTACTTTGCTAGTACTTTGCTAGTCTGAGACAAAGCAAGTACTCATTCCTGGCATTCCTTAACTCGGCCCTTAGTCACTCCATATTCTGGATTCTGGAAAAGCATAGTCAGAAGCTTGGGAGGGAGACAAACAGACATTTCAGTGAGAACCATCCTGCTGTAATGGTGGTCAGTATCAAGAAAAAGGGTCCTGTCTCTCCCTGGGCGGGTCAAGGCAGACCTCAGAAAGAAGACTACTGAGCCAGGCAGGGCTTTAAGGGTGATCGGGAGTCCTGAGGCAGAAGTGGGGGTGGGGTAGGGAGGACAGGGAACAGTGCTGTAGTCAGAGGCACCTGCAATGTCAAGGCTCAGAGGAACAGAGCAAAGCATTTATGTACAGGTGTGCAGTTCTGTGTGCTTCTGGGGTGGGGGGCCAGTGACTTATTCATTTAGCAAATATTTATTATATCTCTCTTCTTGTCAGACATGTTCTAGCAGCTGGGGACACAACAGTGAGCCATCTCCATGGGGTGTAAGTTCTTGTGCATATACGTTTATAAAGAAAATCCGACTTGAGTAAGAAGGTAGCAAGTGGAGCGTGTGCTACTGGAGGTGGGGTGGTCATGGGAGGCCTCTCTGAGTGACATTGGAGCCAGGACTGAATGAAGGGGAGGGAGGGAGGAGACCATGTCACTTTCTGGGAAAGAGCATTCTAGGCAGAGGGAACAGCAAGTGCAAAGGCACTGAGGCTGGAGCATACTCGGAGTGTCGGAGAAACAGCAAACAGCTTTTGTGCCGGAGAGGATTGAGGAGGGACAGTAGTTGGAGGAGATGTTGGATCAGTCATCTGGGCCACAGATTTTATTGTGAGGGTGAGGAAAGCTTGAGGAGGTGCGAGCAGCTGCCCGATCTTGCACGATCTTGCACCGTCTACCTGCCCTCTCCATCCCCTCTGTGTCTGCTCACCCATCTCGCAGGCTTCCTCCCCCAGGTTCCTTCTCATTATCTTTTCTGCCTCTCCTCTTGGGAAATGCAGCAGCAGACCCTCCTTCACTTCCCAGAACCGATTTACTAACAAAATGAATGTTGCTGTCATTTGGCTTATTTGGTGACCACACCAGCTATTCTTCACAATCGTCCATAGCACTGAAGTGCGGGCTGGCAGGTCACAATGCCCTGGCTCAGGGACATACAATTAAAGCTGAGCAGAGCCCTGGAAAACAGGAAGCGCGGAAGCCCCTGCTTTACAAGACATCTGTGAACATGCCCAGCGGGGAGAGGATGGAGGCTCACTGCACCTTGTGAGCTGACTTTTCACAGAGGAAAACAGCAGCTGTGTTTACCACTGCAACCTCCAGCACCCCGGTAAGTTCAGATTCAAAGCAAGGCTCTGCAGGGGTCTTCAAACTTTTTAAACAGGGGGCCAGTTCACTGTCCCTCAGACCGTTAGAGGGCCAGACTGTGGGCCCCGGGACGAGTTAGCTGCTAAGCAGGACAGGCGGGGGTGGCAAAAACATCTGGTGGGCTGGATAAATGTCCTAGGTGGGCCGCATGTGGCCCGCGGGCAGGCCAGAGTTTGAGGACGCCTGCGCTCAGGGAGCGACCAAGGAGACCAGAGAGGAGATAAAGACAGAAAGAAGCTGGAGAAGGAAGAGGACAGAGTTGTTTATCTGTAGGATGTGAATGGGTTCAGTTGTCAGGGAACTGCAAGTCAGATCTTAGGCTACCACTATTTGTTGACACAACACAATGGACATTATGGGGCCTTTCAAACAAATGGCTATCAATTTAAATCCATGCTCATTCCATGTCTCCTTGTTAATGTTCAACAGATGTCTCCACATCATTGAGATTACTTTCTAAGACTGACAGGATATAAAGGCTGTCCAGAAAGTATCCAGCCACATGCTCTGAAAACTAGCAACATGTGGGGCTGGACGCTTTCCAGACATCCCTCCTATCATGGGGTTAGGTGGGTTCCCTCCCATCGATTAGGAAGTGCACATCTGAAGGTTAGGACCACATGCTGGCCCCGGATGAAACTTTCAAACACTTTTTGAGTGTCTTCTACGTGCTGGGAGGTCGGCACACAAAATATCCTTGAAAAGTGTAGGGGAGGTGGACAGTACACAGCCCCCTACCGCTTCTTGTTTATAACCAGCCCTTTGGGAAGCTGAAATCAAGGCTGTTTGATCTAGAGAGGACACAGATGAGAGCTCAAGTCCTGGGTGTCTACTTTAGCCTTGGTGTGAGGAGCCCCTGACTGTGGGGCTTTGGGACCACAGCTCTGAAGCTCAGAGGAGAAGGGATGAGCCACTAAATGGTAAAGCTGTCAGAAAAGCTGGGGGAGTCCAGACTCCAGCCTCACTGCAAGTTTCTCACCCGGTCTCTTCACTGGGCTTCCTTCAAGAATCATCCTTCATGCCTCTCCGGTAACAATCACCAGAGGGTTGGGGTAGAGCCAATATCTAAAAGGCACCCAGACTTCATTTTCAAGGAAGAGGGAATTAGTCATCTTGAAGATGGGAGAGCTCTTAGCTCCTCCTGTAAATATCCTTATTCCAAAGCAATACGGTTTAGTGGCATAGAGGAGTCATCTTCGATGAGGACACTGTCCCCTCGGCATTGGTGATGACTCCCCATAGTTGATCTGTACTATGAGGAACAGTTTTAAAGGGAACTGTTTCCTCATCCCGAATTCCACCATGTTTTCCTTCCTGAAATCAGATCGTCTCAGACAGTAACCATAGCCCAAGTTCTCCATCTCATCTTGGCCAAAGAAAGACATAGAATACATACATTAACTCAGCCTGATCTTACTAAAATTTATGTTGTAAGGCAAAAACTTCTGGGAAGGACATTGGATGATACTTTTAATCAAGGGCCATAAATGCCCCTCCCACCTCCAGCTCATTATAATAAGCACTTCTAATGAAACTTTACTTTTTATGCTTAATCAGAATTTTATGTTCACATTGTTTTGGTGTATTGTGTTCTGTTAATAATCACAGCAGCAAATAAATCCAGAAGAGAATTTTAAACTCTTACAGTCATATATTCATAAGCTAAACATCTTTCTATAACTACATTTATTGTAAAATTGATCAAAAAATCTTTTAGCATTTACTTAGGTGAAATGCAACATAGATGTTTAAAGAAGAAAAAACGAACAATAGGCTCGGTGCCTTTAGCTCAAGGGGCTAAGGCGCCAGCCACATACACCAGAGCTGGCGGGTTAGAATCCAGCCCTGGCCTGCCAAACAATAATGACAACTACAACCAAAAAATAGCCAGGTATGTGGCAGGTGCTCATAGTCCCAGCTACTTGGAGGTTGAGACAAGAGAACTGCTTAAGCCCAGGAGTTGGAGGTTGCTATGAGCTGTGATGCCACGGCACTCTACCCAGGGTGACAAGCTTGAAGCTCTGTCTCAAAAAAAAAAAAAAAGGAACAATATAAAGTTTCTGACTTTTTAAAGAAAAACTTGTTCACATATTTTTTAATTGGTATTGATGGATATCTAGTTATGATGATGTTTAAGTTCCCTTGGTTTTCTTAGTAAGGTAATATAAGTTTTATTTTAAATTGCCAATGTTTAAAATACTGAAATCACGTTTTCTGAAATTATTTAACAGTGCAATGGAAATGCATACTTGGGTACTTAAAAATGCTCAGGAAGGTATAAAGCTTTTCAAAATTCTCTTAGGGGATAAGTGAGCATAAAATCCAGGGCCATATGATATAAGAGGATTTGGGGGGTTATGCAGCCCTGGGCTTGGATTCTGGCCGTGCCATTTACCAGCCATGTGCTCTTGGGTTTGTTAATTGATCTCTCTTGGTACCAGTGCTCCTTCCCATAATACTAGAGATAGGTAACTTTCTCAGTAGCATTGTTGAGAAAACTTAGCATGGGGCCTGGTACATATGATCTAACAGAGAAACATTTTAAAGAAAACTCTCTTTGTGCCAGGCTTGAGGTAAATCTTTTATCTACACCATGTTATTAAATCTTCATAACAACCATATGAAGTAGGTACTAAGGTCATTTCCACTTTATGGATGTGGATCTTGAAGCAAGACAGGCCATGAAATTTGTCCAAGGTCCCACTGTTACCAATAGGCAGAGTTGCCCCTGAACTCTGGCAGTCTGGCTCCAGCCCCAATCGTAGCTATTATTAGAATTTTTACCATCAACTTCCAACTATAGAAAAATGGTCCATTTTGAGAGATTGCATGGGGGAGATTTTCTGACTTTTTTTTTTTTATTGTCTATGAGGTTTTAGCATCCCTTCCATCCACCCACGGAATTCAGTCATGATTGTACAGCGTAGAATTGCTTAGCAAAAGTATCGACTGGAATGATTGGTCACTGAGTAACAATTAAATTTATTGAAAAAAAAATCTGAAAGCTCTCCTGGTTGGAAGTTTTGCAAATAGCCCCATCCTCATTGTCATGAAGACTTTGAACAACATGGACGCTCACCCAATTACCAAACCAACCTGGGGGCAGAGTCCGGCATTACATATACCCATTATTAAAGGGTAATTCAGTGTAACAAACCAAATCAAGTATGTACAAAGACTGTCAAATAAAATAAACCACTAACAAATTAAATTACCTTTCATTTTCAGTGGGAAGAATGCCAGTCATTTTTCATTTTAAAAAATATGCATCTTCATTTTGTTTTTTAAAAACATGCAAAGAAGCATTTAAAGTGCTCTCTTGCTGTCTATACATAGGTTTATTTTCTACAGATACACCTTTCCTGGTCCTGGGGTGTTTTCCTTCAGAGAATTCATGGAGCATTAAACCTCACTTTGGTCAAAAAAACTGGTTTCTTCCATGGATCAATGGTGGATGGATTTCAGAAAGCAGGAGTGATAGGTTGGCTCTGCCTCACAGTGACATATCAGAGCTGTTGTTTCCAGGATGAAACTGCCACTCACCAGCAACCTGCCAAAACCCCCAGGGAATCTTTTCCAAATAATATAATTTTTAGATTTCTCTGCTCACACCCTTCAGCAGCCTCAATATGTCCCTAATTTCTTCTCTTACTGGCTTTGTCATAGAGATTGAAATAAACCTGAGAAGAAAAACCCCTTTGGATCAAGTCGGGCTTTGTGCTTCAGATTATTAAATATCATAGAATTATAGTCTTTCATTGGACAAACATTATTAAGTGCCAATCACTGCATTAGGTAGTATGTGTGCAGAGTGAACAAGACAGATTAAGTTGTGGAACTTAAAGCCTAATAGGGAAGATAGACATTAATTTCTCAAGGTAAATATATTATTGCACACTGTCACTGATGCTTTCAAGAGATGTATATTGTTTTATGAGAGAAAAAAATTTAGATTGGGAAATCAGATAAGTTGTGTTTAAAGAAGTGACAGCCCCACCCCAACCCACTCCCTCAAAGAAGGGCCACAAATATCCCATTCTCTGAATCAGTGGTTCTCAGTTAGGGCCAATATTGCCTGGAGATATTTCTGGTTGTTGAAAATGAGCTGTTACTGACATTAGTGGGTAGAAGCCAGCGACTGCAGCTAAAGGCCTCCGATACACAGGACGGCTGCCTCCTGCAACAAAGAATGATCAAGGCTATAATGGCAGCAGTTCTGAGGCTGAGAAACCCAGCTCTTAAGGATACTCTTCCTGAGCAGAGTCTAAATCTGGGGTGCATAGAAGAAATCTAGTAACAACTTCCATAATAGACAACAATAAGTTCCAGTTCAAGAAGACCTTTTGGATTAAAAAAGATATCATGTGCATAATGTATCACATATCTATATTTTGGAAGACTTATCCCCTATTGCCAGCTACAAGAATAAATCACAGCACAGCATAAATGCTGCCTGGGAATTAATATATATATATTTTAAACCCAATGTATCAAAGATGATTTTCATGGCAAACTAGCAATTTCAGTCTCTCAGTGTCTTTGATTTCTCTTGGCTATCTATGGATAAAGAGAGGAAAAATACCTTTCACTAAGAAGAAAAACTCACTGCCTAATTACCAGCCCATACAGAAGCCTATAATTCTGCCAGTTTTATCTCATTTTTCCCCCCCAGACACTTCCATTTTCTTCCAACATCACTATTTCTCAAAGTGTATTTCCCTGTTCACTGACTCTCCGGTTATTTTCCGATGTTTCACATTGTGTAATTCTACAAGAAAAAAGAAGACATCTTAAACGGCCCCTGTAAAGGAAAATTTCAATTAACATTTATAGCTAGGGAAGGGGTGAAGCGGAGAGGCAGTGGTTTAATTTTTGGTTGGGATTAATCACAAAAATTGTTTTGCCTTGTTTTTCCACTGCTATTGATGAAAGTAATTCTAAAATTTGTTAATGCACTTTCTCCTATCACTTATTAGGGTAACGTCACTTAATCTTTGGTGAGTAAAGATCAACAAGACCTCAGGAGTATCACATCATATTCTGTCATTTATTACTGCGGAATATACAGAACCAAGAGAAATATAAATTTGATATTTACTTTCAGAATCTTATTGTTAGAAGTTGCCTGAGAAGTCATTTACATTAAAAAGGTCTGGATAAATATAAAGATGCAAGTCTAAAAACTTTAAACAGCCTTATAGTGCTACATAGCTAAACTATGCCAGCACTGCCTCCTACCAACAGGTGGCAGCAGTGATTACTAGTGACACCTTGATTTACAAACAAATTGACTTATTGACTTTTTTTTTTCAGTTTTGGCTGGGGCTGGGGCCGGGCTTGAACCTGCCACACCAGGTATATGGGGCCAGTGCCCTACTCCTTGAGCCATAGGTGCCACCCCTTATGATTGACTTTTCAGGATTGCATTGTCTGATTCCTAACCTTGGCAACACAATAGAATTCAACAAGACCTCCTGTTAAAAAATGATGCCTAGGGCCCCACCAGTTAATAAACAATACCTATGAAATGGAACCAAAGCATTGGTATTTTAAACCACCACTCCCAACCACTACTTAGAGCCAAGGTCAAGAATAGTGAATCTGAGGGTAAACAGAAGGCTCCTCAAATATGAAACTCTCAACAATGGTTATTCTTTGGAGTAGGAGGTTACATGATACAAGGGTTTGAATGTGCCCCAAAGTTCATGTGTTGGGAACTTAACCCCTGAGGCAATAGTGTTTAGAGATGAGGCCTCATAAGAGCCCTTGTGATGGGATCAATGTCTTTATTATGGGGGTAGTTAGTTATCTTGAGAGTGGGCTTGTTATAAAAACAAGTTTGCTACTGGATTTGTCGTCCTGAACCTTGTTTGGTGCTGCATGTAATTCCTGAATTTGCAGAAGCTGGTCTCTCTGTTCACCTACAGGTTGCAACCAATAGTTTTCTATTCTGAGGCCCTATGACTCTTTCTAGCCCAGTCCTATGTCTGACATTACAATACAAGACAATAATTCCTCTCACCTGCCAAGCTTCACTGTCATAGTTGCTGCTGATGACTTTTTTTCTTGGTAACTGTTATTATACATGTCCTGCCACAAGTTTTAGTGTGGCATTAAGTATAAACCTTCCGTGGTATATGTAAGTACAAAGCTTCCATTGAAAACATCACCCAATTCAGTGGGAAGTAGCTTGAGACTATGTTGCTCCTCCTCCCATAGATACAAAGGGTAAAACTGAGTGTGGGGAGCACGCAAGAGAAGATGGCCTGATGTTGACGTTTTCCTCCCCAACTCTTTTTGGAAACTGAAATCTGCCTCCTTGCCTTGGGTGTGGTCATGAAGGGCAAAGGAGTGTTGTTTCTTCTTTGTACTACAGAAGATGGGCCTGGAGGCCAGCACCTGGCTGGAAAGGTCCGGAAGCCTCCTCTGTAGGTGGAGGTTTTGTCTTGGCAGAGATGGGACAATAACAATCATTAACTATAGTTGAATGACAATAGGCCCCCCTTTTTAAAAGCTCTGTGTTTCTGCTTTTGTTGAGGAAAGAGTGGTATTTTGTGACAAATGTAGCTTACCATTTTTCCTCCCTTGCTGTCAAAGTAATACATTCCCCTTTCCTTCTTCTCAAAAAACAAAAACAAAAGCAAGTTTGGCCCCCTCTTGCTCAGCTGCTCTCTGAGGTGTTCTTTTGCCTCTCTACCTTCTTCCACAGGGTGATGTAGCATAAGATGCCAGCACCTTGATCTTGGACTTCCCAGGCTCCACAACCATGAGAAATAAATTTCTTTTCTCTATAAATTACCTTATCTCTGGCATTCTATTATAGCAACACTGTACAAACTCAGACACATGATTTTTATAGTTCCATACCAAGTGAGGTTTTTTTAGAATTTAAAAAAATTTTTCTTTTAAAAATCATTCTGATTATTTTTATTAGCATAAAAATGAAATTATTTAGAGAAGATAAAAATGATAGGATAAGGGTTACTATTTATTATGCACAAAGAATTCCTAAAAATTAGACAGAGATAAATAACTCAATACAAATATGAGCAAAAGATATGAATAGGAAATTTAGAGAAAGGGAAAAGCAAATGACTAAGACAGAAATAAAAATATGCCCAACCTCACTATTAGGGAGTTTCAAGTTTAGATTTTTAAAATTGTTAATCTTATAAATGATTAATCTGATGAATCTTTTAATTATCTTTACTCATAAAGAATTTATTATAGGCCATTCACTATTGCAAGACTTAACCATTAATTTGTTTAATGTATGAAGTGGGTATTCACATCATCCTCTTTTTACAGATAAGGGTAAATGAGACATAAGGCAGTAATGTGCTTTAGCTAAAAGCATGGAGCTAGTGCCTGGTGAAGTTGACATAGAGACTCAGGCATTCTAGCCAAGAGACTCCTTGTTCTCAAACACTACACTATGTTACCTGTTGGATAGGTAAAAGTAAAATGATGGATAACATCCTATCAAGGAGATGAAAATGAGCATTTGCTTGTGGAAGTATGAATTGCAACAGAAAGTAATCTGGAAGTGGCTGTTAGAATAAAATAATGTATACATCTTTTAACTTAGCAAATCCTACTTTAAGGGAAACTGTCCTATGAAAACATCAACCTCTAACAATATATAAGCATACCTAGAGATACGTAGTATTGTGGTTCCAGATCACCATGTACTATGGGAATATTGCAATACTACAGGGAATATTGCAATAAAGTGAGTCACACAAATATTTTGGTTTCCTAGTGCATGTAAAAGTTAGGTTTACACGACACTGTGGTCTGTTAAGTGTGCAACAGTATTATGTCTAAAAAAAGTCCATGCTTTAATCAAAAACTATTGCTAAAAGATGCTTATGATTACTGAGTGTCTAGCACATTGTACTCTTTTTGATGGTAGGAAGTCTTGTCTTGATTTGATGGCTACTGACTCATCAGGGTGGGGGCTGTTAAAATTTGAAGTGGTTGTGGCAATTTTTAGATGTAAAACAGCAATGACGTTTGCTGCATTGATTGACTTTTCTTCTCACAAAAGTATTTGGGGCCTAAAACCTTCTCCTTCCTTCACCCTAGAATAAAAGGCCTACCTCGGCCTGCCCTAGGAATTGCACTAGAAAGCCCCTCGCCCACCAGAACCTTCCAGCAAGCTGTGAATCTTCCTCCCCTACACCCAGTATAAAAACAAGCCCCCAACCATCCTCACTGCAGCCACCAGCTTTGCGCATGTAGATCTCTGTCCCCTTTCAAACTTGGCCTGAACCTCCCCCAGCCTTGTCTCTGAGTATACCACCAAACCCTTTCAAAAGGATTTCTCTCTAGCATCCAATGCTGTTTGATAGCAATTTTTTTTTTTTTTGAGACAGAGTCTCTGTCACCTTGGGTAGAGTGCCAAGGTGTCCTAGCTCATAGCAACCTCAAACTCTTGGGCACAAGTGATCCCCTTGCCTCAGCCTCCCGAGTAGCTAGGACTACAGGCATTTGCCACCAACTGGCTAGTTTTTCTATTTTCAGTAGAGATAGGATCTTGCTCTTGCTCAGGCTGGTCTCAAACCCCTGGGCTCATAGTAGAACTTCTTTCAAAATTGGAGCCAAACCCTGCCATTGCTTTATGAATAAGTCTAGATGTAACATTCTAAATCCCTTGTTGTCATTGCAACAATGTTCATACAATCTTCAGTGGTAGATCCAAATTAGCCAGGTGTTTGGAGGATGCCTATAGTCCCAGCTACTCAGGAGGCTGAGGCAAAGGGATCACTTGAGCCTAAGAGTTTGAGGTTGCTATTGGGCTCAGACGCTATGGCACTCTACACTGGGCAAAGAGTGAAATTCTATCTACACACACACACACACACACAAAAAGCACTCTATTGGTTCATCCGTAAGAAATAACTCTTTATCCACTCAAGTTTTATTATGAGATTATAGCAATTCAGTCACATCATTAGGCTCCATTTCTTATTCCAATTCTCTTGCTATTTCCAACGTATCTGCAGTGGCTTCCTCCACTGAAGACTTGACCCCCTCAAAGTTGTCCACAAGGGTTGGACAACTTCTTTCAAACATCTTTTAATGTTGATATTTTCACCTCCATCCCTGAATCGCATTCTTAATGACATGAAGCATGACTACTTTGCCTAGATACATCAGTGGAATCATTATTTATGGCAGTTAGAGCCTTCCAAATGTATTTCTTAAATAAGAGGACTAAAAGTTATAATTCCTCCTTGATTCATGGGCTGCACAGTAGATGCTGGATTGGCAGGCATGAAAACAATATGAATCTCCTCATACATCTCCATCAGAGCGCTTGGGTGACCAGGAGCATTGTCAATGAGCTGTAATA